>CABHPR010148347.1:830-14933 GCA_902168415.1 Peromyscus melanophrys | reverse complement strand
AATAAATAAATAAATAAATAAATAAATAAATAAATAAATAAATAAATAAATAAATAAATAAAAATCGGTCTCCCAGCTGAAAGGTTTTGTCCCTCCATGGTCCTGGGGGTTGAATCTGAGGACAACTTTCTTTCATAGCTTGGTGTGCTGGCCAGTTTTATGTCAGCTTCACACAAGTCAGAGCTATCTGGGGAGAGGGAACTTCAGTTAGGACAATGCCCCCACCAGGTTGGCCTGTGGGCAAGTCTATGCGTGTTAGGTCTCAACTTAACAATGCGGTGTTTTCTTAATTGATGGTTGATGTGGGAGGGCCCATCTCCCTGTGGGCAGTGCCACTCCTGGGCTGGTAGTCCTGGCTGCTATTCAGAAAGCAGGCTGGATAAGCCATGGAAAGCAAGCCAATAATTATTCCTCCACGGGCTCTGCATCAGTCTGCCTGTAGGTTCCTGCCCTGCTGGAGCCCCTGTTCCAACTTTCCTGGATGATGGGCTACAAGCTGTAAGATGAAATAAACCCTTTCCCCCACAACTTGGTTTTTTTGCCATGTTTTATCACAGCAGTAGAAACCCTAAGACATTTGAGAAACTGAGGCACAGAGACCATGCCATTTGGACTTTCTGGCTTGCATCATCAGAACCAAGACAGGCTGACTGAAATGGAGTGAACGTTTGGGCAGGGATTGCTGAGAGCTGGGATGGCAGCCTCCTGAGCTAGCTGAAGAGTTTGGACCAGAACTAGAAGGGATCAGAGGGTGGAAACAAGAAACCAGTATAGCAGCAGGCAGGTCTAGCCAGCCTCGGTCCTGACAGAGTCATCAACACTCTATACAGATTTCCACTCATAGGAGGAAAATGCCAAGTGCCTGAGAAAGGAAACTCAGCCTGGCAACCCTGGACATGCTAGTTGCTGAACCTTGGGCCCCTCCCTGGACTTACTGAGTTGAGAAGTGTGCACATTATCATTTCAAAACACATGGGCACCACACCCCTGGTCATCTTCCACATGGGGAGGAGCTGATGATCCACATATGGGCACCACACCCCTGGTCATCTTCCCCCATGGGGAGGAGCTGATAATCCTCAACACATGGTACTCACAGAGGAAGCGAGTGGACTCTGAGAGCTCAAAACAGCAGTCCCTGAGTGCTGGCTGGCACAGGCCAGTCTTTGCCAGGCTTCCTCCCATATTCACTCTTATTCTGTGGACAGACAATTCCTGCAGGCACCGGAACAGCCCCACCCCCTACCCCAGTCTGTTGGATTTTTTTTTTCAGGGGCTGCTAACATCTGGAAGCCCTGAGAGAAGCTTTTCTGTAAAACCCTTGATCCTTTCTAGCTGCTGAAGGTTAGAAACCCCTTTTTTCTCTCGCCCTTATGTAACGTTTTGGACAATGGCGGCGTGTTAAAGCCAACAGCTGCTTTCTGTCCTTTTCTCGGTGTGCCTCTCTCACAGGGACAAGCTGTAGATTTCTTGCTATATTAAGGGGATGATAAAGATGAAAGTTTTGTATCTTGAATCCAGGTGCCAGGGACAAAGAAATAACCTTGCTCTGAAATGGAAAGGGGCGACACAGACGGAACTCCTCCTTTGTCACCCGGCCTTCCTTTGGCCAGGGCCCTGCACAGGAAGGACTACTGGGGAATTTCCCTGCCCCTCCTGGAAGTCCCCGAGCCACACTGAGACTGGCAGAGGCGCTGGTGCAAGGTGAGGCTGGTGGGTCGCTATCCTTGGTCCTGAACCATCACTGTTGGGGCCACAGATCATTTTCTCACTGAAAATTGTAAGCAACAGAGAGGCATGAAAAAACTCCTCATCGTAGAGCCTGGCCCCCAGACAGTCTGCCTCAGTGCGTCACTGAATTCCTTAATATGCAAGAGCCCAGGCCTATGGGTTTGACTCAGTTGATAAAGGGCTTCCTGGGGAAGTACAAGGGCCTGAGTTTGGATCCCCAGAACCCATGTGGAAATCAGGGCGTGGTGGTATGCCCTCGTAATTTCAGTGCTGGAGAGATAGAGACAAGAGAATCTCTAGAGGTCAGTGGCCAGACAGTCTAGCTAAATCTATGAGCTTCAGTTTTACCAAGAGACCTGTCCCCAAAAAGAAAGTGGAGAGCAACAGAAGACACTGACATCAACCTCTGGCCTCCAGATGCATGGTACACACACCTGTATCCATGTGCACATGGCTCCTATAGTGTAACCCAGACCATCTCTGAGCAGGAGGTGCTGTTGGGAGTAGAGAAGCATAAGAAATACCTGTAGCCCCATCCATTTGCTTTTGAGAGAACACCTCAATGAGGTAGGGGAAAAGTTCCTGGTGGGCATTGAATTGGGTCAATGGTGACGTTGAGAGGAGAAGTATATGGCAGAGGTTTCAGAACAGAATTAATTAGACAGAAAGCTGGGGCCCTAGTGAGAGAACATTGGGAGATCTGAAAGCCAGGAAAAATAAAACATGAGAGGAAGCTATTTTTAAAGATGTAAGATTGAATTGCAGAGCAAGGTCTACATATCTGGAAACGGGCATTGGTGTCAAGTGGTGTACACCTGTAATCCCAGCTCCCCTGAGGCAGGAAGACACTTGGGTATTTGAGGCCAGCCTGGACTATATAGCAAGTTCCAGACCTGCCAGAGCAGGTAAGACACTGCCAAACAAACAAACAAACAAACAAAAATCACCCATGAAACAAACAAAGGAAAGATAAAGAAAGAATAGGCTTGAAAGAGAAAATGTATTAGGCAAAATTATAATGTTTAAATGGCTATAAAGAGATGTGCAGGGCTCGAGAGATGGGTCAGTGGTTAAGAGCACTGACTGCTCTTCCAGAGGTCCTGAGTTCAATTCCCAGCAACCAAATGATGGCTCACAACTACTTGTAATGAGATCTGGTGCCCTCTTCTGGCCTGTAAGGACACATGCAGGCAGAACACTGTATATATAATAAATAAATAAATCTGAGAGAGAGAGAGAGAGAGAGAGAGAGAGAGAGAGAGAGAGAGAGAGAGAGAGAGAGAGAGAGAGAGAGAGATGCAATTTGGCCATATGTGGTGGCATATACCTGTAATTTCAGTGCTTCAGAGGTGGAGGAGAGCATCCCCAACCTACATGCAAGCCCTTGGAAGGGATCTATCATCCACATCTACCTCAAGACAATGTCTCCCTAACTTACCCCAGGCTGCACAAAAAATGAAGTTTCTGTCTCTGCCTCCCAAATATTGGAATTGCAGGTCCTCACCACTATGCAGGGCAGATCTGTGTCTTATTAGAATAAGCTCAATATCAAATGTGGTAAGGTCATTAGTCCATGAACATCCCATTCCACTGACATCCTAAAATGTCCTAGCTGAGGGTCAGGAGGAGGGAGGAAGCACATGCTGGGCTCTGTATTTATGGGTTGATGCTTTATTTGGGGGAAGGGTTGAGACAGGGTTTCTCTGTGTAACCCTGGCTGTCATGGAACTTGCTCTGTAGGCCAGGCTGGCCTAAACTCACAGAATTCCTCCTGCCTCTGCCTCCTGGGCCCAGGGATTAAAGGCATACTCCACCACCACCCAGGTATGGTCTGGTGTTTAGCCTGAAAAATGACTATAAGAGAGCTTACCTTGAGTCATTTGTTAAACTACACATTGCTGTCATTTGGAATCTTTAATATATTTCACAGTAAATTTGTGTTAAAACAAAACAAAACAAAAAGAGCCAAATGACAGCACAAGGGTGTACTTTTGTCTTCCCAGAGTGGCCAGAGATGGTTTGGCAGGGATTAGCTCATTTGATACTGTAAACCTGGTGTAATGATGGGAAGCACATTTAACCTTTGGAGGTCCAATCTGGGATCTGCAATTGACTAATTTGTCCCTTAGAGAAAATCCTCCCCTCTCTCACCTCAGCTTTTATCATCAATGAAGTGGGTATCAATAATGCTGTTGGAGAATGTTATAGACAATTTATTCATAACCTTCCTGAGGTGATTGATTTATTGGCCAACCTCAACCCAAGATATCAGAGATGTTCACAATCTGAACCTTTTCTCTTGGTATGTAAGGTGAGATATGGTTAGGAAGGGTCTGGGGTTCCTAGCTTCCTGTTGTATTATTGTTGTTGTTGTTTGTACAATAAGGAAAAATGACCACCTGCACTACAACCTTACAAACCAAGCTTCTTCTCTTGAATCACAGGAAAGGAAGCCTCAAACAATAATTAGGGCTCTTGGACCACCAGCCCCCACATCATGACATGGAGACTTCTTATTAGTGGTGAATGCTTGGCGTTAGTTTAGGCTTGCCCTACTAGCTCTTATAACTTATTTTAACCTGTTTCTCTTCATCTACATCTTGCCTTAGAGCTTTTTACCTTTCTTTCATTCTCTATGCACTGTGGAACAATCCTCTTGCACACTGTAAAGATTTGTCACTAGAATTGGTTTAATAAAATACTGATTGGCCAGTAGCCAGGCAGGAAGTATAGATAGGGCTTCCAAACTAAGAAAGATGGAAAGGAGAAGGGTGGAGTCAAGAGTCATCAGCCAGACACAGAGGGAGCAGGAGATGAATGAGCCATGCTAATAAAGGTACCAACCATGTGGCAGAGCGTAAATAAGGAATATGGGTTAACTTGAAATGTAAGAACTAGTTAGTAATAAGTCTGAGCTATTGACCAAGCACTTATAATTCATATTCAGCCTCTGAGTCAGTTATTTGGGACCAGTCAGTCGGGACAGGAAATGTCTGATTACATGTATGTCCTACTTTCCTCCTTCTCTGTGTCTGGCTGGCTGGTAGCTGCCTGGCTGGCTGGCCCCTGGTGTCTCCCTCTCTATTCCACAACATTTGGGCACTTTCTCCCTGTGTATTTCCTGTTATGCAGACTGGGTATTTCTTGCTGATTTGTACTATGGTTTCACTTGTGAGTCAAGTTTCCTCAATACTTTTGCAAATCAGTGCAAGCCTTTATTTTAATTCCTTGGGCAAGAGGCCAAGAATCTGGAAACACCTGGCCCAGACCCTAACCGCCAGTAACACTGGGTCAAGACGAGGCGCCTAGCTACAGCTAGCTCTACCTGCAATGACTCAACTCCCTGTTATACCAGCACCAGGGCTGGCAGGCAGCACCGAGTCCCATTGACTCAACACTTTGATACTCTGTAGGCAAAGAGCTTTGGAGATTATAGCCAACAGGGTATTTACATGGACTTAAAGTACCTTTCACAAGATACTTATTAGTTGCAAAAAAAAGCCAGGTGTGGTGACTCATGCCTGAACTCTCACAACTTGAAAGCCTAAGGTAATGGGGACTATGGGAGTCCAGCCCCTTGATAGTCCTTTCCCAGGGTCCAGGAAGAATCTACAACCAGCTGATAATCTAATCTTTGATGATATGATATGAATCTATGTTCATGAAACTCTTTAGACCACACACTTTATTCTTCCGAGTCAGTTCTCTCTCTACACAGCTTCTATTCTGCTCTCCTGTCCAGCTCCTTTCTTGACTGATTTCTCTCTACATTTATCTGCTACCCCAAGTTCTATCTTAATTCTCTCATCTTAGTTCTGCCCCATCTAGGTTCTCATCCACCTAGTTCTTTCCCATATCAGCTCCTCTCCCATCTCCTTCTTTCTCGTCTTGTTCTTCCTTGTCTTGTTCTTCCCTATCTGGCTCTTCCTCATCTTCCACCTTGTTCCTCTAGTATTCTCTTCTGGCCCTTCAATCTGGTTCTTCCCCATCTCAGTTCGCTCCTCTCCAGTTCTTACCCATCTAGTTCTTCCATTCTCTTTTCTCTTCTCCAACCCTCCTCTGAAAATAAAACTGCATTTTATCCCTTTGGCCTTTATCTCTCCAATCTATCTCTGCTCCCGTTTCTGGCAGGGTGGGGGAAGTGTGTTCGGTCACTAGGCAACTTGGCCAGGCAACTCCCGTCACAGCTAGATGTATCTGTAAGTAGGAACCCTTTAGTTCTGAGTTAATTGTTAAGGGTGGATCTAAAACTAGAGATAAGACTTTGGAAAGGAGAAAGTTAAGTTTAATTAGCACATCTGCCAGGCCTTCTCAAACAGGTAGTCTGGATACTTAAGTCTGTTTTAGAGAGTACAGAGGTATCTCTGATAAGATACTTTTGTCCTTCCGGGGATGGTCCTGGCCGGATGCTGCTAATGACGATAATGACAGAAAGACCTGAAATTAGGGATCCTGGCTGCGTTACTGCACAGAAGGCTATCTAAATATTCCTTTAGTAGAGGGGAAATTGTGCCCAATGAATGATGGAAAAGCTACTATAGCACACGAGAAATTCATAGTAGGAAATAGCTGATAATCAAAAGCCAATATCACCAAGACTCCTTGAGCCTCAGCTTGACCTCTGGAATGCCCTTGGCTTCTTCCAGGTATTAGCTTGTCATAATCCGCTGAAATCCTGCTTCACGTATTTTTGCAACTTGCAGCATGAAGGCAGGGGAATCGAAAGTTACAGGATAGACTGGGCTATAAGGTGAGTTGCAATCCAGCTTGAGATACAGAGAAACCCAGTCTCAAAAACAAACAAAACAAAAACCACAAAGAGGAAAATAGTATCTTTACAGAGGAAAATCTGCCAAATGTCCCTTACACAACTAAACAAAGTTAACAACATCAGTCATGTGACATCAATGTCATATACCTCCTGAGATGACACAGTGAGATAGGCACAGCAGAATGTCTGTGGCATTTTGAAAAAGATGTATTTATGTGTAGAGGTATGTCTGTGTATGTGCCGGGTGTGTGTGTGTGTGTGTGTGTGTGTGTGTGTGTGTGTGTGTCTGTCCAAGGAAGCCAGAAGAGGGTGTAGGATCCCTGGAACTGGTGTTACAGGCAATTGTGAGCTGTTAGATGTGGGTTCTGGGAACCAAATTCAGGTCTTCTGAAAGAGCAGTTGGCACTTTCAATCACCGAGCCGTCTCTCCAGCCTCCTGTGGCTTTTTTTTTTATTTGTAAATGTACAATCCAAATTTAACCATGGGGGAACATCATACAAATCCAGACTGAGAGACACTCTGCAAATTGCAGGATGGTGCTCATTAGAAGTATCAAGGTCATAAAGACCAAGGAGAAAAAAAAACCCCAAAGAACTCTCCTAGACCATAGAACATAAAGGGGACATAAAACCTAAATGCAGTGCATGATGTTGGATTTGATCTTGAGCCAAAAGAACAGCATCCATAAGATAATTGGAAGCATTTAAACAAGATCAATAGATTGCTTAACAGCATTGTGTCGACGTTAACTTCCTGTTTGGAGTATTCTGAGGCCCTGTCAGGTTAACGTGTGGGAATGCTATGGAAAGGGCACACAGGAATCATTGGTGCTGTTCGTGTAGGGTATTGTTAAGCCTGACATTATTTCAGAGTTCAAACTCACCAAGCTTAAAGTAAAATAAAATAAAATTCATTGGTACTAAAATGGCATAATGCCCAGAGGTGGTGGTGCATGCCTTTAATCCCCGCACTGCTGCAGAATATTTGTTTACACTGTAAAGATGTGTCTCTGCCTAAGGCGCCTTCTGATTGGTTTAATAAAGAGCTAAATGGCCAATAGTTAGGCAGGAAAGACTAGGTGGGACTTCCAGGCAGAGAGAGAGAAACTGGTAGCAGGAACCTAGGCACACAATTTTGTCAGCAGGCTCAGAACAATTCAGATGTGCCATACTAAGGAAAGGTAAAAGCCACATAACAAAATGTAGATTAACAGAGGCAGGTTAATTTGAGTTATAAGAGCATAAGCTAAAGGCCAAGCTTTCATAATTAATAATAAGTCTCCATGTCGTTACCTGGGGGCTGGTGGTCCAATGATAGTCCAATAAGAAAACTTGCTACACTGCACTCGGAAGGCAGAGGCAGGTAGATTTCTGGATTCAAGGCCAGCCTGATCTACACAGTGAGTTCCAGGACAGCCAGGGCTACCTAGAGATATCCTGTCTCAAAACTTAAAACAAGGGGCTGGAGAGATGGCTCAGAGGTTAAGAGCACTGGCTGCTCTTCCATAGGTCCTGAGTTCAATTCCCAGCAACTACATGGTGGCTCACAACCATCTGTAATGAGATCTGATGCCTTCTTCTGGTGTGACATGCAGACAGAACACTGTATCATTTAAATAAATAAATAAATAAATAAATAAATAAAATAAATCTTTAAAAAAACTTAAACAAACAACAACAAAAATTTCTAGAATGATACAATATAGTATTTGAATAAGACAATGAAAAAGTTACATGTACTCTTGTATTGCCTTTTGGGTAAGGTGATACACATTCAAACTATGGGCTTGAATTTACATAGGATATACTTTGAAGACATGCAAGTCATTCCAGTGGTTATTTTGGGAACAGGCAAAAAGCACCTTGCCTTCAGTCTTCAGACACCATTTTACCTGGAGGGTGAAGCAAAGTTCAGGTTCCCAGGCTCTAGGAGAGCTGGGAACCTTCCAATAGCTGACCCACCTCCTCCTTAAACCATAGAAAGAGTTGTTATGCATTTTTAGTACTCTAGAAACATGGCTGTTCCTAACATCAGAAAGAACAAATGAATCTGATTGGCTGGACTGAAAGGCTTGCACTGTGTGTCGGTTGATAATGATGGAACACTCAAGGAAGCCCCTGATCTCTAAACCTTGATTGGTGAAAATTGTAACTGTAACTTGGCAACAAATGTTGATGATTTTTATGCTTAAATACTTGCTTCAACTGGCATTCAGGGCCACAGTTCAGCTCCCGAGTCTGTTCTGCAGCCCTGATCGATCAACCCTCTCCCTTCTCCCTTCTTTTGTGCTGTTCTGCATTAAACCTTGCCTTGCGTTAACCTCTTGTGTCTGCTTGGGTTGTTTGGGAGCCACGAACCACAATGATTAGACCAGGAAAACGTACTGACAACTTAGCAGCTCAGATATTTATACTTTTCCGATTTCCTTTTTTTTTTTTTTTTTTTTTTTTTTCTGAGACAGGGTTTCCCTGTGTAGCTTTGGAGCCTGTCCTGGATCTCGCTCTGTAGACCAGGCTGGCCTCAAACTCACAGAGATCTGCCTGGCTCTGCCTCCCGAGTGCTGGGATTAAAGGCGTGCACCACCATTGTCCGGCCCGATTTCCTTTTTTTGTAGTATTTGAGATGTTTGCTTGTTTTGGGTTATTTTGTTTGTTTTTCTTTTGAGACATGTTTCACCAGGCTGGACTAGAACTCCTAGAATTGCCTGCCTCTGTCTCCCTAGTGCTGGGATTACAGGTGTGCGCCACCACTGCCTGCTTTGTTTGAGATTCTTTTTTAGTAACATGCATGTATCTCTAAGACACCACCTAACAGCTAGGCATCCTGGTACTTGTCAAGAAGCTGAGACAGAAGCGAATGGAATTGAAGGCCAGCCTGGGCCACATAGTGAGACCTTGTCTCAAAAAAACCAAATTATTGAGTTGAGTGTGGTAGTATATACCTGTAATCCTGGCACTTGGAGGTTGAGGCAGAAGAATACATCAACTTGGAGGTCAGTCTGGTCTACATAACAAATTCCAGACCAGACAGAGGACTACATAGCAAGAAAAAAACGAAAACAAAAAAACAAAAAACCATAACAACCAACCAAACAAACCCATGTAAACAACCAACCAACCAACACCAATACCCCAATCAATAAGCCACTCGAATCTGTCTTGTAAATATGGATCCATTCCACCAGAGCTCCCTAGAACCAAGGGCCCTTCCCAAGCCACCCCTCCTCACCCTCAGAACACAAGCCATTGTGGTTAGAGTTCTTCCCAAAGACCTATTTCTACGGGAAACGAAGAACAAGAGACAACGGACAGGGAGGACACCTCGGTGGGTAGAAGTGCTTGTCCCCTCAAGTCTGACCACCTGAGTTCAAACCCTAGAACCCGTGGCGGGAAGAGGGACTCTTCCTGAGAGTGGACCTCTGACCCACAACACTCATATGCAAATACCCATTAATAATGACAGTAATAAAAATCTGAACATTTTTAAAAAGAGAGACTATGAGAAGCACAAAGGCCAAAATATTGACTGATGATTAATTTGTTTCTTTTTTAGAAAAGGACCCTACTTCTCCAACTGAGTCACCTTGCCCAGCCTTAATACATGGGGAGGTGCTTAGTCTTACTGCAACTTGATATGCCATGTTTTCCTAATAGTTGTAGGAGAGCTGCCTTTTCCTGGATGTAGACGAAAGAGGAGGAGATTGGGGGTGGGAGGGGGCATGGGGGAGAGGGACTCCGAGGGGAGAATGGGAGGGAGGTTGTGGCCGGGACATAAAAATAAAAAGATGAATTTTTTTTAAAAAAAAGATTTTTTAAAAAAAATTATGTGTATGGACCATGTATGTGCAGTGCCCATGGAGGCCAGAGAGCACATCAGATTCCCCTGGAATTGGAGTTACAGATGGTTCTCTATGCGGGTTCTGGGAACCAAATCTGTTTCCTCTGGAAGAGCAACCAGTGCCCTTAACTGCTGAGCCATCTCTCCAGCCTCAAATTCAATTCTTTAAGTCACTACCTGATTTCTGTGTAAGAGCCATAAATACTTTGAAAAACACAAATGAGAAAGGTATTTGTTTACTGACATAGAGTCTGGCTGTGCAGCCCTGGCTGGCCTGAACCTCGGTGCGTCATGTAGACCAGGTTGGCCTGGGACTCACCGCAATCTACCTAGCCTTGTCTCCCAAGAGCAGAGATTACAGTTGTGCACCACCACACCTGGTAGGATTTTTTTAAGGAAGTCCTCTCTAGTGTTAGGCAGTGTTCTATGTGGTTAGTTTTCATCTGGGCTCCTCCATCTACCCTGTCAATTCTTAGCCTAGTACAGTCTGCTCTCTCAACAGGATGGCACTCTGTAGCCCAAGCTGGCCTGGACCTTACTATATGCCCCAGGCTGGCCCTAAATTCACAGCAGTCCTCTCACTTTAGGCCTTGAGTGTGGGGGGGGGAGAGGGGGGTATGACTCCTGCCCCCTGACCTCAAGGCTTGCTCCCTTGATCAATCCCAGAGTTCTTAGAAGCTGTGATCATGCTATTTTTTCTGTATTAATATTTGGATGTGGCATTTCCTCAGCTTTGTCCCCCATCCCTGATGCTGTCTCTGCTCAGTCCACTGGTGATGCTCCCCACTGTGGTTTTTATCTGATTTGTTGACTTTCTTCTTCTTTTTTTAAAAGTCTCACTTTCTTGTGGAATTTCTCTTCCATGTTGTGAATAAAAGAATACGTACTAAATGGGGAAAACAGAAAGAATTTCACCTAAAATCAGAGAATGACAAGGGTACCCATTCTCCACTGTGTGTATGTATGTGTAGCTAGAGTTTTCCTGCCTGGCCCACAGTCAGGACAACTCTCTGTCACCTGCCAGTCCCACAGCCACTCAGACCCAACCAAGTAAACACAGAGACTTATATTGCTTACAAACTGTATGGCCGTGGCAGGCTTCTTGCTAACTGTTCTTATAGCTTAAATTAATCCATTTCTATAGATCTATACCTTGCCACGTGGCTCGTGGCTCACTGGCATCTTCACATGCTGCTTGTCATGGCGGCGGCTGGCAGTGACTTCCTCGGACTTCCTGTTCTCTCAATTCTCCTCTCTGTTAGTCCCACCTATACTTCCTGCCTGGCCACTGGCCAATCAGTGTTTTATTTATTGACCAATCAGAGCAATTTGACATACAGACCATCCCACAGCATGTATGTATATATACACACACATATATATATGCACATACATGTAATGTGTGTGTATATGTTATGTGGATGTGTTGCATGCTTTTTGTTTGTTTGTGTTTTGTTTTTAGACAGGCTCTCTCTGTGTAGCCCTGACTGTCCTGGAACTCACTCTGTAGACCAGTCTGGCCTTGAACTCACAGAGATCCACCTGCCTCTGCCTCCTATGTGCTGGGATTAAAGGTATGCCGAATGTTTGCGTGTAAATTCAGGTGTGAGCATGATACAGTATATATGTGGTGTGGAGGTCGGAGGTCAGTAGGAGTGGGGAGATGTCAGTCCTCACCTTCCACCTTGTTTGAGGCAGTTTCTCTGTTGTTGGCTGCTGCTGCTGCATACACCAGGCTATCCAGCCCCAAAGCTTCTGTCACTGCCTGCCATCTCCCTGTAAGGGTGCTGGGGTTACGAATAACTCAAAACCAGCTGCACCACCCAAACGTCCACCCCATCATGGGTGATAACCTCCATAGGCTCTCTACTAGGGTCTCACCTTCGATTAGCCTTGCACCTCCCGCATAGCCTAGAACCTCCCAAGACCGGTACAACTGGGAGACATATTGTGAGAGAGTCTTGCTATGTAGCCTAGGCTGGCCTAGAACTAGCAACAATCCTCCTGTCTCAATCTCTTGAGTGCCGGGATTACAAGTGTGCAGTACCATGCTTGGGTTATTTTGATGTTTAACCTGACTTCCTAAGGGACACAGCAAAAAATTGTGTCTTTTTAGCTTAATGGTTTGCCATTGATTTGGGCAGGGCTTGTGTTCGAACACGACTTTCACCCACTGCGGGCTGGATAGGGTGGACACAGTTCTTACTTAAAGTTCAGGGAGCTGATGAGTCAGCCGTGGCTTTTACATTCTCCTGAGCCAGCCCCAGGACTCCTGCACAAGCATTTCATTTCCTATTCAGCCAGAAACACATGCAAATATTATCCAGATGTCTTATTCTAGCCTCGCCACTGTTTTCCTATTTAGTTTCTAGCTGAGTAGTCCCCTTCTCGCTGGAGCCACAGGCTGGGACCAGCACAGCTGTGGGTTTCCACCTTTATTTCCTACTTCGTTTGCTGCTTTCACAGTCTGCTAACAAGCCCAGGCTTCCCGCTCTCAATTCTGCCAAGCTGGCTTTCCCATCTTGTCCCAGGGGAAGGGTGAACACTGTCAAGCAGAGTTGAGCAGAACAGAAGTCTGCAGATTTGTGCTGTTCTCACCCAAACTATCAGCCCTTCCCTTTGAACAAGCACCATTTACTTTGTGACTTACCTTTGGTTCATTTTCAGAGCCCTTAATTGGTTGTTTTTGATACTCCAAATAACCAGAGCTTAAAAACTGAGTGGAGGAGGCTGAAGAGATGGCTCAGTGGTTAAGAGGATTTGCTGCTCACTTGTGAGGACCAGAGATGGAATCCTGTTGTTTGCTTTCTTTACTCTTTTAAGGGGGCCCAGCTCCCAAATAAATGACACATGGAAGCTTAGTCTTAAGTATGAATGCTCAGCCTTAGCTTGGCTTGTTTCTTGCCAGCTTTTCTTAACTTTAAATTATCCCATCTGTATTTTGCCTTTGGGCTTTTACCTTTCTCTATTTTTGTATACCTTTTTTTCTTACTCCATTGCTGATTGTGAAGCTGGGTGGCTGGCCTCTGATGTTTTCCTCCTTCTCTGGCTACTAGATCTCTCCTTTCTCCCAGATTTCTCCTTCTATATCTTCTCTCTGCTTGCCAACCCTGCCTGTCTTTTCTCCTGCCTTGCCATTGGCCATTCAGCTCTTTATTAGACCATCAGATGTTTTAGATAGGCACAGTAACACTGCTTCACAGAGTTAAACAAATGCAACATAAACAAAAGTAACACACCTTAAAATAATATTCCCCAACAGAATCCCAGCACCCTTGGTAGATAGCTCACAAATGCCTGTAGCTTCAACTCCAAGGAATCCATTTCCTTCGTCTGAACTACAAGAACATCTGTGCATACATGTGTGCATGTGCTCACAGACGCACGTACAAACATACACACACACACACACACACACACACACACACATACACACACACACATATGAAATAAAATTAAAACTAAGTGAAGAATTCTGGTTTCACATATAAGTTTGGAAATCATCCTAACTACACGTAAAAGCTGAGCAAACGAGAACATCAAGGTTTATGACGATAAATACAAGTAATCTCAGCACTTGGGAAGTGGTGGCTGAAGGATCAGGAGTTCAAGGTCATCCTGGGCTACATAGCAAATCTGAGACCAAATCAGGCTACATGAGACCCTTCCTTGAAAGAAAGAAAGAAAGAAAGAAAGAAAGAAAGAAAGAAAGAAAGAAAGAAAGAAAGAGAGAGAGAGAGAGAGAGAGAGAGAGAGAGAGAGA
>CABHPR010148346.1:0-29607 GCA_902168415.1 Peromyscus melanophrys | reverse complement strand
TACCTAAACTGCTTCCTGTCCTGCTCTGTGGCCACAGGAAACACCTTGTCGAGGACACAGTCTCCCACATCGATGGACAGCCACGAGTTGCAGAGGAAATACCATTTCCGGTCCACCACAGGGTCATAGACCAGCACCCGGCTCACATACCTGGAGAAAGGAGATGCAGCTCTGAGGATTAGGTGTAGGGGGTGGGACTCTCCGGGATACCACAGGGATAAAGCCTTCAGAAAATGAGCCCCAAGTACCTGGAAAAGCACATGCATGCTCTTCACTTGGTGTTTGGGTGACATCTGGCCTCCTGTCGGGAGGTCAGCCAGCTCAGAGAGCCACGTCAGCTTTGAAGGCAGCTGCTTGTTCACAGGGAAGCAGCAGGGTGCAGGACAACACATTTGGAAACTCTGAACCCCTTACTCAGGACCCCCAGCCATAAGCAAGAGAAGCCAGGCCCGAGAGTGTGCTCCAGCAAGCTGTTTCGAAGCCTCAGAGGAGGAGGTGTCATCTTGCCCGAATGGAGAGGTGCAGGCTAACAGCGGCTTTTCTGTGATTGTGTAGCCAACAGGAACAGCCAGGCTGGCAAAGTTGCCCTTCCCTGAGTGCTCACTATATAGCAGGCACTGTGCTCTACCCATGTCCCCCGTTTCCACAAGCACAGCTCCGTTAGGGATGCAAAGGCCACCGATGTCCAGGCCATGGCCCTCCTGGGTGACAGACATCCAGTGATCCAGGACCTGGATATTTTGATCCAACTTGGGACACCTTCAGGGAGCCACAAGAGTTGGCGGGGCTGTCACCAGCTTGCACCACATTGGACACGTCCCTCTGCCTATCCCAGGCCTGGCCTCCCTCCCCAGGAGCCGACACTAGAACTCCTTTAATAGACACCCGACATGCTCATTTGCCTCTCAGAGTCTGCTTCCTGGGAATTTGGTGAGTTAGACAGCAGTAAGCTTGGTGTGGTGCCCTGTGCCTCTGACCCCAGCTCTTATAGACTGAGACAAGAGACTGCCAGAAGCTCAAGGCTAGCCTAGGCTACCGAGTGAGACCCTCTGTTAAAAAAGCTAAGACCTAAGCAATGCAAGTAACCCCCCACCCTCTTTTTTATTTTCCAGACAGGGTTTTTCTGTGTAGCTTTGGAGCCTATCCTGGAACTCACTCTGTAGACCAGGCTGGCCTTGAACTCACAGAGATCTGCCTGCCTCTGCCTCTGAGTACTGGGATTAAAGGTGTGTGCCACTATCACCCGGCTCCCCACCCCTTTTGTTTTTTTTTTTTTTGAGACAGGGTCTTGTGTAGCACAGGCTTGTCCTGAATTGTCTTTGGAGCCAAGAATGACTTTGAACTCCTATCATCCTACCTTTCAAGTACTGGGATTATTGGTGTTCAATACCCAGTGTCTATATACATAGTGTTTATATATATATAAACATAGTCTCTCTATGTAGCCCTGGATGTCCTAGAACTCACTATGTAGACCCGCCTGGCCTTGAACTCAGAGGTCTAGCTGCCTCTGCCTCCCAAGTGCTGAGAGTAAAGGCTTATACTACCGCACCTGGCATTCCCAGCCTTTTCGTGATAGTCTCATACTCTAGCCCAGGCTGGCATGGAGCTCACTGTGCACCCCAGGACTTGTAGCACTCTTCATGCCTCACCTCCCCAAACATTAGGATTGCACGCAGGCACACTGTACCTGATAATGCTGTTTTTCTGAAGGGGCTGCCTGCTGATAGCTGGTCACACTGACACTAGTTGTCTGAGTCACTAGTTTTGGTCTCAGGGAGAATGGACAGGACCTTGCTCTGAACTTGTAGCTGTGTGTGACCTTGGACAAGTCTTAAGCTGGAACTCTAGAAATGCCAGGGGTGGGTGGGCTCAGTGCTGGACATCAGAGCTGGACTTCAGTCCTCCTCCTTTCTGGTCTAGTTTGTGTGGACCATGAGCCAGGGGCCTCTCTGAATGGTTGCCTCACTTGTGCTGTGGAGAACCATTCTGTGTGTTTGTAGCAGCTCTGGAAGCCAGGAAATGGGTGCCTGGCCCCAGCCTGGTCATTTGCCGTCTCCCGACTCACCATGATGGCCGGTCCCCAGAGTTGTCATGCCACAGCCTGAGGCTCTGCAGTTCTCCCAGGGGGAAGAGAGTGGAAAGGAGGAAGACATCCACCCCTCCTCGCTCAAAGACCGCAGCGTCAGGGGCTGACAGGTGGTGGGGCTCACTCTCTCTGTCTGAGCCATACAGGGTGAGAGTCACCTGGAACCCAGAGACCAGAGGCTGCCACTGTAGCTCAGTCAGTGCAGTGTTTGCCCAGCATTCGGAAGTTCTGTGCTTGATCCCAGCACTGCACAAAACTAGGCATGCAGACACATGCATGCACACTCACACATGCACACACATACACACACACACACACACACACACACACACACACTGCATAATGTAATTTTTTTTAACTAAGAATATTCTCTCCTCTAAAATACAAAATGAAATAAATAGGGTACACAGAAACACAAATCCATGGAGGCAAAGACACCCCACAACGACAGAGCCAGCACTGCCCCGGGAGAGACACACCCACCAGCCAACAGGTACCTTTGAAGACGTGGCTGCCCCTCGTCGGTGTCCTGTGTAGACTGTCACCAGGTAGTGATACTGGGCAAAGGGCTCATTGTCCTCCAGCACTATGACTTTTACCTAGACAGAAGGACAGTGTTAGGGGGAGCCTACTCGGTGAGCTCACCCACCACCCAGCAGCTAAGAATGAGTTGGGCATCAATGCCAATTAACATGCAAAAAAAATTTACATTCGTTATTATCTGATCCGGTGAGAACTGTCCTGTACGGAAGTAGGAAGAAAAACAATAGCAAGAGCACAGAAGCACAAAGTGCTCTCCTTGTTAAGTGTGACCCTGTGGAGTTAAGCTGGAAATGAGCTTGGCATTAAACTAAGAATGTTCAGTGTTTGGTGTGCTGAGTGTATAAAGTGTGTTTATATGACCAGGGAATTCAGAAGGAGTCTTTTAGTGAAAGCATCAAGTGGCCAGAGTTAGTTGGGGTCTGGGGTGACCTCTGGGCTGCGCTGCTCAGCTCCCTTTCCTGTGAAAGGCTCACATCGGCTGCTGAGGCTCCACTGTCAAGGATGTAGAGTCATCTTTGTCCAGGGTGTACTCTTGTGGCAGCTGACAGCCAATGACCCATCTATGAGGTATCTGGATGTGATTAAGACCTGGGCATCTCAGTCCAGCTCAATTCCGCTCTCCAAGGACTGGCAGGGCTCTCAATGCTGCATAAGCATCCTGCCAACTCCACAGGGGCTCACCCTAAAGGTTCCTCTTAGAAAACACCCCTTAATTCCATCTTAAAGCATGCTTTCTGGGAGCCAACCTGAGGCATTTAAGATTTATTATATATATTATATATGTATATAAATGTTTCTTTTTTTGAGACAGGGTCTCACTAGGTGGCCTTGGCTGGCTTGGAGTTCTCTATGTAGACCAGGCTGGCCTTGAATTCATAGAGATCCACATGCCTCAGCCTCCTGAGTACTGAGATTACATGTATGTGTCACTATACCCAGCTTTTATATTTTAAAATTAATTATGAGTATATGTTGGGGAGGGGGATTGTACACATGGCCACAGTGTCCAAGGAGGCCAAAATAGTGCATCAAATCCTCTGGAATTGAGGTTACATGTGGTTGTGAGCTGCTTGATGTGGATTTTGGGAATGGATCTTGAACTTGGTTCCTCTGCAAAAGCAGTACATGCTTTTTTAGTTATTTGTTTTATATGCATGTGTGTTTTGTCTGCTTGTATGCATGTATGCGCATGCATGTGTGCCTGGTGCCCTCGAAGGGCATTGAATTCCCTGGAACTGAAGTTGTTAGAGTTCAAGGTGGTTGTGAATCACCATGCGCGTTCTCAGAACTGAACCCATGTCCTCTGCCATAGCAACAAGTGCTCTTAATCACTGAACCATCTTTCAAGCCCCATTTTTGTGGTTTTGTTTTTGTTGCTAATTTTTTAGACAGGGTCTCATTATGTAACCCTGGCTGGCCTATCTCCTGCCTTTGCCTCCAAGTGCTGGGATTAAAATCGTGCTCCTCTATGCTAGGCCCAGCAGTGTGTGCTCTTAACTACTGAGCTGTCTCTCCAGCTCCAACCCTGTGTTTAAATATCAATATTTGGTCTCATGGAAGAATCAAAGACACAGTATGAATGCAGACTGTCGTTTGATAGCACTTCACTCTGTATTGGCATCCCTCGTGGTGCTGCCAGGGAGGGGAGAATGAGAGATGGACAGCTCCAAGCTCTGCCACACTATGCCCTTGCACTCACCTATATATTCCTCAGACGTCCATGAACACTTCCTGAAGACCAATCTGTGTTCCGTAAGACTTTATTAATTGTTGTCACAAACAACAATTCCTTGCAGTTTTTTTTGTTCAGTCCATGTCTGCCCTGAGCCCCATCTGGGTTGAAATTCTGGCTTCTCTCTAACAGCTTCAGGCCAATTAACTGGCCTCTTGATCCCTGGTTGCCTCCTCCTCTTTAATGGGTGGAATGAAATCCAGGGTATGCTCAGTAAACTTGAGGTGTCCAAACCAAAGGAAGGACTGGAACTGAGCAAGGGGATCCTTCCTGCAATCCCAGCACTCAGGAGGCTGTCAGGGGACTGTTAGGAGTTTGAGGATACCCTCAGATACATAGTGAGTTTGGGGCCAGCCTGGGCTACATGAGACATAGTTTAAAGAATAAGCAAAGATACCCCACAAACAAACAAATGGGAGGGCTGTCCTTATAGCCTGTGTGCCCACTGTCCATATCCTCAGAGGTGACTTCTGTGCATCCTACATAAGGCAGCTTTTGCTTACCGGAAGCCCTAGCCAAGCCACACAGTCTATGAGAACTATGTGATTTATGGTGGGACTTCAGGTCACACTGTGTGTTTGAGGCTGGAGACTACACAACCAGGGTTGGTCAAGCGGACTCCTCCTACCTCCGTGCCCAACTCCCAATCAAACCCAGGACACCAAAGCTCACAGGAGCTTCCGGTTGGCAATATTTGCTAGGTGTTGTCTCATGGACAATTAAGCACCATCTGTAGACATCAGCAGAACAAACAGAAACTGAGACAGGTCTCTCCCTGTAGCATGAATCTTAAAAGTTCTTATTAATAAATTCAAACCTGAGCCAGGTATTGGGGTGAACGCTGGAAGATCAGAGAGACAGAACAGGCCACAGCCACCTCACCTCGCCAGTTCCTCAGCTGATCCTGTTTCCTCAGACTGGAAGCCTCTGAGTCCTCATCCAGAATGAATCTCAGCTGAACTGCTGCTCAAAAGCCTGAAAGCCTAACCAGCCAAATGCTTCTAGTTTCTGGTCCTCATGCCTTATATATCTTTCTGCTTTCTGCCATCACTCCCTGGGATTAAAGGCGTGAGTCACCAAGCCTGGCTGTTTCCAATGTGGCCTTGAACTCACAGAAATCCAGAGGGATTTCTGCCTCTGGAATGCTAGGATAAAGGCGTGTGCTACCACTGCCTATCCTCTATGTTTAATATTGTGGCTGTCCTATTCTCTGACCCCAGATAAGTTTATTAGCATGCACAATATTTTGGGGAACACAATACCACCACATCTCCCGAGTCCTCTCAGTACATCAATCATGAGGATATGGCCCAGTTGACAAAGTGCCACTCGAACATGAGGACCTGAGTTTGATTGACATACAAAACCAGGCATGGTGACACATACTTGTAATCTCAGGACTGGAGAGGGCATTCCTGAGGCTCACTGATCAGTCAGTATGGCCTGCTTGGTGAACCCCAGGTCCCAGTGAGAGACCCTGTCTCAAAACCTAAGGAGGGCAGTTCCTGATAAACAACACATGATGTTGACATCTGGCCTTCAGATGGACATACATGCATATGCATGCACATCACACAGACACCTACACACACAGGTTCACACATATACATTCTTACAAACAAAAGTAATAAAACCATCACCATCACTTCAACTGCTGTTCTGAATTCTGGGTCCTTTTAGCAAATTACTGACACAAGGGTGGCCTTGTGACCTCCCATCCTAACACAGGTACCTTTCTCCAAGGGCTGGTTGTGCCTGGTATTTAGCGAGTACTCAGCTAATGGTCAATAGCACACTCTTCCTGATAATTTGATGAAAAGGGATGTTTTGTAAATGCTAGGCTGAGTGGCCAGCTTGTCCAAGATGACCCCAGGGGTTAAAGCCTAGACAAACAACTGGCCTCTCCACAGACCCCCCAGGCTCTGTCCTCTACAGTCCCTATTCTCCTATTCCCAGGAACATAGCGCCTCACCTTGCCCTGGTCCTGTATGTCCTTTCTCCTGGCCCAGATCACCACCAGCACGTAGACCACGCAGAGGCAGCCCACTGCGGTAACCACCACAGGGTTGTCCTCGAAGGTGGCAAAGAGCTCTGCAGTCTGGTGGACGTCGATGGCATTGGGCATCACCAGGAATGTGCTTCCGAAGAAGGTGAGGTGGTTGCAAAGGCAGTGTGTCTGGGAAGTGGTGGTTCGCGGCCCCACCTGTAAACCCCAAAGAGACCATGTTTGGAAATGCTCCTGCTTCAGCTCAATGGAGAGAAATGATGAACACTCCAGTGTGGACGCCACTCAGTCAGCCTTTCAGATCCACAGATTCAGCCAACCAGTCCTCTGGTTGAAATGACATGTTTTTAGGGCTGGGATGTGACTCAGTTGGTAGAGAGCTTGCCCAGCATGCATGAAGCCCTGGGTTTAATCAACATCGAATAAACTGGATATGGTGTCACACACCTGTGATCCCAGTGTCAGAAGGTGCACATAGGAGGATCAGGAGTTCAAGGTCATCCCCTGCTATATATTGAAGGCTAGTCTGGGCTACATGAGACTCTGGCTGACTGGGTATCTAGGCCAGAGGCATCAAATCCCTCTGGAGCTGGAGTTACAAGCATCTGTGAATGAGGTGATGTAAGTGCTGGGAATTGGACTTGGCTTCTCTGCAAAAGCAGTGAGGATCAGAGTCCAGACCCACATGGATGCATGAAAGTGAACCTGTTAACCTGCTAGTAATTCCAGCCTCGGAAGGTGGAGAGAGGATCCCCAGAGAAAGCTGGCAACTGCGACTAGCCATATCATTGAGCTGTGGGTTTGAGTGAGACATCCTGCCTCATTGAATAGGATGGGAAAATGGAGGATGATTCCTAATGTCAACCTCTGGCCTTTATATATGTGTGCACACACGTACATGTGCACTCACCCACATTCAAAAATGTACACACACACACACGTACACGTACACGTACACGCACACACACTTGAAAATGAAAATTCATTTTAAAACTCAGAGAATATTATTTGCTTTTCATGTGCTGGGGATTGAACCTGGGCCTTCCCAGTAGAGTTTTGTTTGTTGTTTGTTTTGTTTTGTTTTGTTTTAGACAGAGTGTCACTATGTAGCCCTGGCTGTCCTGGAACTTCTATGTAGACCAGGATGGTCTCAAATTCACAGAGATCTGCCCGCTAGGTGCTGGGATCAAAGGTGTGCACTACCACACCTGGCTTGTAAATTATTTTTAACAGAGTTTCACCTCTGTCCTTCACAGTGAGGGCGCCGAACAATTTGCAGGCCGCTTTGTGTCAGAGAAGTACTGCAGGTGAGTTTGGAGTCTCCATCATCACTGGTCCCAGCAGCACCCAGCACCACAAACATGACCTACAGCCCTCCTGTCCCTTGCCTACTTAAGACTCATTCATGGAGGGGGGGTGCTGGGTGCTGACACTTGCCCAGCAATTGGCCAGGCTGAAAACATCTAGTGGCCACCTTGTCTCAGTTTTCCAGGACTCCCTGGTTTTCAACTGAATGTCCTGGGCACCAGGAATTCTCTCAGCCTGCAGCAAACTGGAATGGGTGATTGACCCATGCTGAAGAGAAAGTACCAGTATGAGAAGCCTCTGGAGGGGAGAAACGCAAATGTTAACCCCCTAGGTTGGGTCTCAGCTCCAGCAAGGTGAGGATGGGTTTGGCTGTGCAGCCCTTGGGTCTCAGCAAGGAATCAGGGAGGGTAGGGCAGGCACCCCCACCCATGCGGCTATTCTTGCTCTCTGTCCCCAGGATATTTGGTAAGTGAAGCAGCTTAACTCAGCTCCAGGGTCCAGCTCCATCTTCATTCCAGATGATGAAGACAGACCCAACAGAAAGGAGTGGCTTCTGTAAATTTCTCTGCTCAAGCACTTAGGTGAGAGAGCCTCCTGCTGCCCAGTTCTGCCAAGGCTCATCCCACGGACAGGCCAGACACCAGCTGCTCATTCCAAATTTCAGGTAGGTCTTCCTTCTGTTCCCTCTGAGCTGATTTTACTCTTTCCTAATTCTGGTGGGCATTTGGCACAGAGAGATGGGTGGTATGGGAACACCTGCTACACCCAGAAGGGGGTGAAGCTGCTTCCAGAGGAGAAAACGGAGCAGGGACCCATCTCTGTTTATGCTCAGATTTTGTCCCAGGTTTCAGTGGCTCTCCCAACCTCTCCCAGCATGGCAGAACCTTTTTGGGGGGCATGGAGGTGCTGGTGACTGACTCCTGAATGGCAGGCAAGTATTCGATAACTGAGGTACACCCCAGCCAAGGAGAAGTTGTTTATTTTTTTTCTAATTCTTTGAAATACATATATTTGTGTGCCAGCGAGACGGTTCAGCAGGTTTAAGGCACTTAATGCCATGTTTGACCATCTGTGTTCAATCCCTGGATCCCATGTGGTAGGAGGAGAGAACCAACTCCCACATCCATGTTTTCCTCTGACCTCCACATGAATGCCATGGCATGCGTGCACACACGTACAATAAATAAATAAACAAAACTTTAAAAATTATCATTTGTGTCCAGGGAGGGGGTTGAATGTTCCATGTGCATGTGACAATTTTGTAGAATTAGTTTTCTCGTTCTACTTTTATGTGGGCTCAAGAGATCAAATTCAAGCTATCACCCTAGTATGGCAAGCTCCTTGACCCACTGAACCATCTCACCATCCCATGTAGCTTTAAAAATGTGTGTGTGTGTGTGTGTGTGTGTGTGTGTGTGTGTGTGTGTAGGTGAGTGCACACTTGTGTGCATATGTGTTCATGAATGTGGAGGCCAGGGTACAGCCTCCCATGTCATCCTCAGGAAATTTGTCCACCTCCTCTGACACAGGGTCTTTCATTGGTCTGGAGCTCACCATTTAGGCTAAACAGTCAAGGAGCCCCAGGGAGCCACTTGACTGCCTCTCCGCAAGTAATAGCATGCCTGGCACTTTCATATGGGTTCTGGGGATCTACTCCTGTGCCTACAAATCAAGCACTTTTCAACTGGACCATCTCTCCAAGCCAAGAAACATGTTTTAAATGGCGTCATAAACATCTGGAACCTCTTCTGTACTCTGAAACTTAGGTTTGGATGAGTGAGTCTCATGCCGTCTCCCTGCTACATCCTGATCCTCAGTCCTTGGCTTCTGTCTTATAGAAAGTGTTGCCCCCTTTACAACCAAAGGGTTGAACACAGTGATCCCTTTTGATGTGCAGAGTCACCTTGTGAGTTAGGCATTGTGCCTAGTTCCTTGTGGCCCTGAGCCCCACTCAACTCTATCCCCATGTTAGGGTGGTAAAGCTCAGAGAGGTGGGGCAACTAATATTTATCCAGTGAGTATAGGGACTAAACCCAAGTCTGTTTTGTGGCAGACTCCACACCCCCAACCCCTACACCACCATGAATCCCAGGGTGCAGGGGCAACCCATGCCAGCCACATAAGGTGGCTTTGGGGAGTGAGTGCTTTGGGAGGCCGCCACCCACCCAGGCCTGTTCCTGAGATGCCAAGGCTGGTGCCTAGAGCTTGGGCACCTTCTGTCCCTTAGGAGTATCTTTGTGCCATCCTCCTCCCTGGGCCTTGAGTGTGGCAGCCAGAAGCCAGGGTGGAAACTGACAACAGAGCTGTTACTACAGCCCAGAAAGGGCTCACCCTCAGTGTTCCTTCTTCCAGAGCTCTAGGGTGAGGTGGTTCTTGGGTGTATCTTACTTCAGGCCTGTGTCCTCAGCTAGACTTCTTATTCACTGGTTTTTCTCACCCATCTACCCCACCACTGGGACAGGGTAAACATGTGTCAACACATGAAAGAAGGTTCTATGTCCATGGATGCAGAGAGGTAAGGGATGAATTTGGATTCTACACGGAGACAGTGATCCTGGTAGGGCATGGGATGATAGAGAAGTCCATCAGTGGAGGTATGAGGCAGCCTCACAGACTCCTGGGAAGAGGGCTCTGGAGTAAGAAGCCAAGGGGTGTTCGTGGGGTGGAGGGTACTGGAACTTTCTAGGCAGAAATAACTAAGAAGAGCATTTAAGGAAGACACAGCCTATATAACTCACATTGGGACAATGTGGTCCTGTCCAGAGAGTACTCTGATGGCCTCAAAGCCAAAGTCTGTCTGCAGGACACTGTCACGGGGGCCCCAACTCTATGAGGCAGACTGGATAAGAATTACAATTAAGGTTTGGGGATTTAGCTCAGTGGTAGAGCGCTTGCCTAGCAAGCGCAAGGCCCTGGGTTCAGTCCTCAGCTCCAGAAAAAAAAAAAAAGATTCCCTTGCCGGGCGGTGGTGGCACACGCCTTTAATCCCAGCACTCGGGAGGCAGAGCCAGGCAGATCTCTGTGAGTTCGAGGCCAGCCTGGGCTACCAAGTGAGTTCCAGGAAAGGCACAAAGCTACACAGAGAAACCCTGTCTCGAAAAAACCAAAAAAAAGAAAAAAAAAAGAATTACAATTACAATTAATAAGCCATTCTGAATCTCAGCATTTGGGGAAGTTGTGTTGTCATGGTGATGATATGGCCACAGGCAGACCTGGCTTTAATGTGTGTGAAGTTTGGGGGCAGTCCACAAGTTTCCAGACCCATTGTCTCATGGCCTGTGAAATGGAACCACCGCTCTGCTCCCCTGGGGCTATCTGAAGCACTGATGAGATACTGCTGGGAAAGGTGAACACAGGACACAGCTGAGGTCATTTTCTGGGAAGTGACACCCTGGCCTGCCACGCCCCACCAGGGTGGGCAGCCTTCTGAATCAGTTCTGTTCTTATTCAGTGATCAGTGGCTCCAGACTCCTGGCTCCTGGGATGGCCTCGGGAGAGAGGATGGGGAGCACACTGCTAGGCAGGGTGAGGTGGAGAGAGTGCACCCAAGTTTACAGCAGGAATCTGACCTAGTCGGGGCCATGAAGTTTTCTCAAGGAAATGGGCAAGGAGGACACTCTGAGCACAGGAACCACATATGCAGACCACCATGGAGAAGCATGAGATATCGTACCAGGGGCTCCAAAGGACACACCTTACCCAACCTCCCCAGCTTACTTCTCTTCCTTACCTGGCACCCAGCGTTGTCCCAGGTCTCCTGGGTTTCATCCCAGAACACACAATGTGACAAGAAGGTGGTAATGCCAACTGTGAGGTTCCTGCCAGAGGCAGACTCTAGGTCATCCTTGGGGACCACCCTCAAATAGTAGATTCCTTCTCCAAAGGGCAGGTCCTCTGGGCCCAGGATCCAGGTGGGTAACTCACCTGCAAGACACAAGACTCTGGTTTCATTGAAATTAGAGGAAACCAAGGTGACATGGCGGGGACATAGACCTCAAGGACTCTCCATTATCCCAGGAGCACCCTTGCTCAGTATTCAGGGCCCTGGCAGGACACGAAGGGCTCGCAACTGTTTCTTATTGGCTGTGTGATATCAGACTGGTCATTGAACTTCTATGTTCTTTTTTTATTTGTTTCGTAGTTTTGAAGCAGGATCTTATTATGCAGCCCAGGCTATCCTCAAACTTGCTATGTAGTGAAGGCTGGCCCTACTAGCCCTATTGGTCCTCCTGCCTCAGCTCCCAAGTTCTGGGACTGCTCTGCACCTGGCTTGACCCTCTCTGCTCATATCTGGAACATGGAGATTTCTACAGCTGGCCCCAGAAGGTTCTTTATGAGCTCATCCACATCTCCATGGCATGTACTAAATGTTTACCTTCATCCACATCTCCATGGCATGTACTAAATGTTTACCTAATGGGGGTAGGGTGGGGGGGTAAATAACACCAATAACATCAGCCCAGGAAAGCTGCTGAAGAAGGCAAGCAGTTTGTTCTTTGCTTTTCAATTAACTAATTTTGAGTGTGTTTTTGTGGGGGTGTGCATACACATGTGTGCATTGTGAGAGCAGAGGCTGACACTGGATGCCTTCCTCAATGCTTCTCTACCCTATTTTATTTTTTAAAAAGACTTATTCTGGGTATATGAATGTGAGTTCTGGTGCCCACAGAGGCCAGAGGCATGGATCCTCCTGGAGCTGGAATTACAGAGGGATTGTGAACCTCCCAGCATGAATAATGGGGACCTCTGCAAGTGCAATGTGTGCCCTGGACTGCTGAGCCATCTCTCCATTCCATTTTTTTTTTTTGAGACAAGTTTTTTTTTTTTCACTAAAACCCACAGCTTCAGATTCAGTGAGGCTGGCAGCCAGTGAACCCCAGGGACCCTCCCATCTCTGATCCTCCCCGCTCCCAAGACTGAGATCACAGGCATAGGCTACTACATCCAACTTTTTATGTGGTTTCTCAGGATTGAACTCTGATCCTTATATTTTAATGATTGAGCCGTCTCCCCGGCCTTGTTCTTTGATTTTTTTTTTCTTTGACACCTTAGCTTGAAGCTGGCCACACCCAGGAAGCCGCTCAAGAAACAGCCCAGGAGGCTGACTACCTGTGGCAGTCATAGGAGGCAGGTGTGTTTGGGCATCGTAGCTGGTCTCATTGGGATGGTAGCCGTAGCCCAGGCTGAGTGTGAGTGGGAATCCAGGTCCCCAGTGCAGCTGTATCCCCAGAGCTGCCTCCCCTGTAGTCATATTCACCCACAGAGCTTCCGGGGTGGCCAGGCTCAGCATCGTTGGCTTGCTGTGTTCTGAAATCCGGGGCAACAGGATCTGTTTTCAGGAACAAAGAGTTAGAGCCAGGCAGAGGGGCAGGGCAAGCGATGTGCAAGCCCTACGGTGTCATAGGGCTGATGTGGACAGAAAGATCTCCGTGGCAGGTTCTGGGGGGTGGGGGTTGTCTTCCTATCCTTCTCAGTTCTACAGGCCACCTGTGGTCCTAGGTTTCTCATCTGTCCCTCCCATCACCCCAGCCTCTCTCTGTGTCATCAGCAGTCGTCAACACCCCTTCTACTTCCCTCTTCTGGGGCCCCTTGTGACTTCCTTGGGCCCCTGAGCAATCCAGACGCAACTGCCCATCTCCAGGTCCTTAACTGCATCTTATCTGCCAGGTCCCTGGTAGCACATTCACAGGTGCCATGGATGAGGATGAAGGCACCCCCACAAAATGCTAATCAGCCATTGAGGGAGAACGGTAGATGACTAGGAGAAAAGCCAGTGAACTCTTAAAGGAGTCTAAGTGCCCATTGCACCATGGCATGTTAGCACTCTTGCTTACGTTTAAAGAAAACCTAACGGCATTTAGGAGGCTGCACTATGGGCCTTTAAAATGAACATTTGGTTTGTGTAATGATTAGAATTTCATCCAACAGATTTAAACTCCCAGGAAAACTTGTCAAAACCAAAGATGTGTGAATAATCATATATGCATAATTTTCAGTAGAATACGAAATCCAGTGTAAGGGGTACTTTGAATGATTTCTCTATTGTTTTCACAGCTGGTCCATTCGGTCCCAAACCAAGCTGAAGAGAAGGCCAAGTGCCACCTGACTTCCGATGACACCCCAGTGCCTACCTCGATATTCTGTGACAGGTTCTTCACTGGGATGGGATGACCACTGGAGCTGGTCAGACGGAGTCCACCAACAGTTCCACTGACTTCAAACCGGCTTTGGGAAAAGAAGGGGTTCTGTGAGAAACTCACCATCTAAAAGCCAAGAGCAAGAAAAAGTGATGAGGGATGGGAGATGAACAGGCCCCCGAGTGAACAATGAATCCCGAGACTGGGTGAGTAGCCCTTGTTCTTTGGGGTGGATGCAGAACCCTTTAACTGATGGTGGTTTCCAGAGATGTCTCAGAGGGCTGGCCCCGGGTATCAGCCAGTCTTTCTTCACCCAGAGTCGATATAGTCAGATCTCCATTTCTTTAGTTTTGTGTCTGTGGACTCAGCTAAATGTGGACTGAAAATATTTGAAAAAATTGCATCTGTATGGGTACTAATTTTTCTTGCCATTCTCCAAAATAACATGTTTTTCATTAACTATTTGTGTAGCATTTACATTGTATCAACTGTTACAAGCAACCTTGACTTTATTTAAAGTATATGCAGAGGTGTAGGCTGAACATGGTGGCAGTGTTTTTAACCGTAGCACTCAGGAGGCAAAAACAGGCAGATCTCTGTGAGTTCAAAGCCAGCTTGGTCTGTACAGTGAATTCCAGGACAGTCAAAACTACACAGTGAGTCTTTCCTTTCTTACCTTCCTCTCTCTCCTTATATAATATATATACATATATTTACATATATATTATGTACATGTGAAGCTGTGCATTGGTTTTATGTAACTACCATACCATGTTATATGAAGGACTGAGGAGCCACAGATTTGAAACTTCTGCTCACAGGCATCCTAAAAACAACCCCATGGCTACCAGGGGTGGTAAGAAGTGTCTAAGAGCCGGGTGGTGGTGGCACATGCCTTTAATACCAGCACTTGGGAGGCAGAGCCAGGTGGATCTCTGTGAGTTCAAGGCCAGCCTTGGTCTGCAGAGCGAGACCCAGGACAGGCACCAAAAGTACACAGAGAAACTCTGTCTCGGAAAAAAAAACAAAAAAAAAGAAAAAGAAAAAGAAGAAGGAGGAGAAGGAGAAGGAGGAGGAGGAGGAGGAGGAGGAGGAGGAGGAGGAGGAGGAGGAGGAGGAGAAGGAGAAGGAGAAGGAGAAGGAGAAGGAGAAGGAGAAGGAGAAGGAGAAGGAGAAGGAGAAGGAGAAGGAGAAGGAGAAGGAGAAGGAGAAGGAGAAGAAGAAGAAGAAGAAGAAGAAGAAGAAGAAGAAGAAGAAGAAGAAGAAGAAGAAGAAGAAGAAGAAAAGAAGAAGAAGAAGAAGAAGAAAAGAAGAAGAAAGTGTCTAAGAGAAAGATGTTGGTCTATTTTCACTAGCATTCAGGAGACTCAGATGTGCCTCAATCTGGGATGAAAGGGACCCTGGTCTTTGTATGAGTCACAGATGGGAGCCTGTAGAGCTTGCTTCACAACAACTCACGAAGCCAAGGCCTCTGGAGGAAACTTGCAACCCACTGGAAATAAATGGATTCAGGTGTCCAGAACTGTGGGGTGTGAGTCCCACTTGTGTGGCTGTGGCTTTGATGAGATACTGAACCTCATCCGTAATGGATGGGGCTGCTAGTATCATCAGTGAGCAAATACCCACTAGAAAGGTTGTCTTGGAGGAGGCATTGCTGGGTTACCCTTATGTCCACAGGCTCCTGGCTGTCCTCCATAGGCCAGAGGGAGGTGGCGGCAGGCAGGGTGAAGGTCACAGAGTCAGCAGTGGCAGTGTGCACTGAAGAGCCTCGCCAACTCTGTGGCTGTATTCTGACCACAAGGTGAGAATAGGAAGAAAAGAAAGTCAGTGTTTGAGGAAGAACCCCACTGTGCACTGGGAGGAGGGGGTGGGGCTTCACTTTACTGTCAGAGATGGCTGTGGTTTGTGTTTAGCAGTTCCTGTGTTCCAAACAGAAGCAGCATCAAAAGCTGCTGGTGCCCCCGTGTGGATTGGAGGTCCATGAACACACAGAGTTGTTGAGAACTGACTCCCTAGAATAGCCTCAGTACTTAACCGGAGCTTGGTGAATCATTTCTCCAAGTTTCTCCCCCTACCTGCCATGACCTTTGAAGCCATGAGCTTCCAGCCCCATCTTTTCCAACCATTGACCTTGTCCCCTTTGATAAGACCCAGAAACTGTTTTCAGAGATCAATACTGCTTATGGGATCTGTCACTGGGACCCAAGAGAGCAACCCTGGTCTGAGGAGCCAAGGACTGGGGCATAGTGAGGGAGCCCCCCTCCTGCCTACTGGCCAGGGAGTGGCATTGATGTGTGTGTGTCTGTTTCCTTTGAGTTGGACCTGATCTTCGATATCGTGTATCAGAGTAACTCTGATCAGTTATTGGCTCTAACACTGGGCCCATTAACATTCCACTGTGAAAGGACAAGAAAGGTCACAAGGCTTGTGAGGCTCAGGGGACACATAAGACCCCTTCCCTCCCCCAAGAATATATAAGCAGGTAATCATTGCTGGGAAGTGGGGTTCTTTCCTTCAAAGGTGTACCCACCCGTAGGTTGCCCACACTCCTGTAACTAATCCTATATTAGTTACCTATATTAGTACCAAGTTAACTTGGGTGGAATTATTTCTTTCTTCTGTCTCTATATCTGGGTGAATTAAAATAGATGCCCCAGGCTGGCCATGGTGGCTCACATGTCTATAAACCCAGCACTGAGGCAGGGGCAGAGTGATTACTGCAATTCTGAGGCCAGCCTGGTCTACATATCTAGTCCCAGGTCAGCCAAGGCTACACAGTGAGGCCCTGTGTCAACAAATAAATACGTAAATACATCAAAGTAACTCCCCTGGGAAACACGCACAACAGGAAGTATCTCAAAGCCCTGGTCAGTGCTCACTGAGACAAGTATGTCTGGGATGTCCATGGACTCTCTATAACCAGTGGGATAGCCAAGACCACCCAGGACACAGTGAGGATGGCATATGAGAGGAGGTGGTCCCACTTATTTATCCCCTTACCTGCACAGTTCTGCTGGGACTTTCTCAAGACTCACTCAGGTGACTCAAACACTGGGCTTAGCCCTCCATAATTCTCTTTCTGCCCCAAACAAATACCTCCATAGTGGAAAGACTCCCTTACACCCACACACCAGGCCTGGGTCCCAATGCTTCTCCAGTCCTAAGACCAGCCTCTGGGCCCTGCCTTGGGTAGCTTGGGATGTGGGTTAGGGCACCAACTTTCTTGGGCATGCAAGTGCAGCTCAGTACCTGTCTGTGTACACAGAGATGGAGGGGGTGACCAGGATGGCTGGAAGGCCCCCTGGCAATGTCCCCAGCAGGAGGGCAGTCTGCAAATGGTCTACAACCTGAAGTAGCTGGGCCACAATGTGAGCCTGGAAAGGAAACAGAATACTACTGTGGACTGTCACCATAGGCTCCCTTGGCTGCTGTCACCAGGTTAGTGTGGTATTCCTGGCAGGGACTGGGAGAGGATGGGGAAGTGGTGGACAGAGACAGCCCTGCAGGTCACGGGCAAAGCAGGCATCCACATGCCTGACTCCCATGGGCTCTTCCGCCCTCACAGCAGCCCCATGATTCAGATGCTTTTCAGCCCCTTGGAAAGAACACACAGAAGAGGTGAACTGGGAAAGTCACATATTGGTGAGACAAACCAAGGCTCTCAGGAAATCTGGCTCCAGGATCCATATGAAGAGCCATTGCACTGTGTGGCTGTGCTGCAGGTGTGTACACATGGCCTACGTCTTACTCCAGGAGAGGTAAGAGCCACAGGCAAGGCAAGCTCAGCTCCCTGCCTCATCCAAACCCCCAGGTAAGACACATTTGGTACCAGTTAGTTGGCTCAGAGGGTAAGGTACTTGCAACTAAACCTGACGACCTGAGTTCCATCCCAGGGACCCACATGGTGGAAGGAGAGAATCAATTTTCATGGGTTGTCCTCTGACCTCCACATGCATACTGTGGCATGTGTGCCCCTCAAATAAATAAATGTTTAAAAAATTTTAGACACATCCTCATGATGAAAAACAAAGCTCGGGTAGGGACCTAGTGGAAGACCTCATAGGCTCTGTGTGTGTGTGTGTGTGTGTGTGTGTGTGTGTGTGTGTGTGTGTCTGTATTTATGTTTGTGTGTATCCATGACTGTATTTGAGATGTGACTGCGTATATGTATGTTTGAGTGTATACACGCAAGTCAGTGTGAGCACTAGCGTGTGAAAATGTGAGTGTATAGGACTGAATTTGGGTGTTGATCTGAGGGTATGTATTTAAGTATGTCTGAGTATGCATGGGCAGCTTGATGTATTGCTGAAACCACCTCTAAGAGTCTATATGCCACTGCACTGCCACGTGAGAATGTAAATCTATGTCTGTGTGTATGTGCTTAAAGGTATGAAGAATGTGTGTTCGGGGGCTTCCATGTGTGTGCACAAGTATATGGCCATGTGCCTGTGTGGGTGTGCATATGTAATGGTGAAGGGTGTGTATGTATGAGTGTATAAGGATGAGCATAGGAGTCTGTTTAGTATCTGAACATGTGGACACATGTGAGGGTATGACTTTGCATCTTTGCATGTGCCTGTCCTTCAGTTCTCTTTGAATAGGAAAGGAAGCCCATGGGGTGAAGGACTGTGGAGCAGCTACCATTAGGCTTTGTGGTTCTGCCATGACGCTGTCCTGAGAGGCAGTACTCTCAAGGCCCACCAGTGACTCTGGAAGTCACATCTATCCCTCCTTTCTTGCTCTGGGTGTCTGACTCCCAAAGACATTCTGTATTCTTGGATACAAGAACCAAGACATTGCCCAAACTTGCAGAGTGGGTCATATAACCCGTCCAGTGGACAGTTGCTGAGGGTAAGGCAAAGTGCCTCCAGCCAGAGATGAGGGAAGGAGGCTTAGGGAACTTGGGTGACTTGGCTCCCAAATGACAGGTGGGGTTCACTGAGTGCAGCACCCCTGTTCTGTGTGCTAACCCACACTCTACTTTCAAGAACCTTCCTCCCAGCTCCCAAGAAACACTGTAACCTTTGCACCTGCTTCCCCATCTGTAGGCTGTCGAGAAGGATCCACTTGCAACACTAGCATAAGCTGGGCATGCAGTGTGGGTGAGCTCTGCCTCTGGTCAGAGTACCCACCTGGCTGCTGTTGGCCTCCATAGGCTCTTCTGATCCATGGCTGAGGGAAGCTTCCAGCACACTCCCCGCAGCCTGAAACATGGCCCTGGTGGCTTCCTGGCGTCTCTGATCCTCAGGATGAACCTTGGCACTGGCTGTCAACAGAGCTTCTGTGGCATGCTGTAGGATCTGGCTGGCCTCCCACTGGGCTCACCCAAAGAAAGAGAAACAGTGTGAGCCCCTGCCTGGGATACACCATTCAGAGACTAAGGATTGTACTGGAGGGGCACACGGGAGGCCCAAACCAGGGAAGAGGTAGAGCAGAGCCTGACATAAGCAGCCTGACTTAAAACTGGCTCTTTCTTCTTCACCAGGATTGAAGTTCTTCCGGGAGAGTAACCTGGTCTGCCTCTGACCTTCCCCAGAGTACTTTGCACAATATCCTACACATAACAGGCATTTGGTAACATTTACCGACCAGAGGCATGAAATATGGATGTGAGGAAAATGATGGGTGGAGGACAGGCGGAGGATAGATAGACAGATGGATGACAGGTGGACAATAGATGGATTGAGGATGGATGGATGAAAAATGGGGGGAAGGTAAAGGGAGAATGGGTGAGAGACTGATAGAGAAAATGTCTGCATGGAGGGTGGACGGATGGAGAAAGGATGCATAGGTGGATGGATGGTGGAGAGTTGAACATAACACTCATCCTAGTTTTGTAATTTTATTTGTGTTTGTGAAATCATTTGTTTAGTGTCTAGGTGCCCCAGGAGCCTGGAAGTACCATGAGGGCAGGTCTATGTGTGAGTGAGTTCAGCACTGGCACACAGGCGTTCAAGAAGCATTTGTAGAATTATTAAATTAGTGTAAGCACAAATGCGCAGAAGTGGGGAGTGGGGGATGTCTAGAGGGGTGTGTTTAGGCAGGTGTGCATAAAACAGACAAATGAGCAGATGGAGTGGGCACAGGGAGTGTCTCATCAACAGCACAGGGCCCTGGAATAGTTCCAACTGTTGTGGGATGTCTTTCTGTACACTGTGAATGTGTGTTGCTCTCATTGGTTGATAATAAAGCAGTTTTGGCCAATGGCGAGGCAAGAGAAGTTTAGGCGGTACAATCAAACTGAGGACGGAGATGAAGAAGGGTGGAGTTGGGGCAGATGCCAGCCAGCCACTGAGGAAGCAACACATGTAGAAAATGAGGTAACAAGCATGAGGCAAAGCATAGATAAGAAATATGGGTTCATTTAAATGTAAGAACTAGTAATAAGCCTAAGCCATTGGCCAAGCATTTATAATTAATATAAGCTTCTAAATGGTAATTTGGGAAGCAACTGCTGGGTATAATTGGGCATACAGGACAGAAAGCTCCGCATCCGGTTACATCCATCCTTGCTGACTTCAGGCCAGGAGATCTGTGAGGATAGTACCCCTTTCCCCCTCCCCCCAGGCAGAGCAGCTGGGGAGGACCAGGGCACTTCTCCCTCTCCATGGCTTTGTGACTTCATTTTGACCCTGGGCTGCCATACTCTGGGAACGTGGTACTTGGCTATGATTCTTCAGGAGGATGATCCTGAAGCAAAAGTTTGAGTGTGAGTCATTGGTTTGAAGGTGATCCCAGGGAACATTCTAAGGGAGTTGGGAAGTGATAGAGGGAAGGGTCAGAGGTCAGACGTACAAGCCTGTTACCTGGAACTCAGTCCTGCTCAGGGCTTCCTCACCAAGAGTGTCTGGGAGCTGAGGTACTTGTGCCCCATCCCCACTAGGCACTGAGCACTGTGTGAATCCCCTGTCATGTGAGCAGGTGGGGAAGCTTGGGGATCAGGAAGACCTCAGGCTAGAAAGGTGAGAGCCAGCAACTGTGAGTTAGGCTAACACATGGTGGGTCAGCAGCAATATCTGGACACACACTTGGGACCCAAGATGAATAGGATCCAGGTACTCCCTCTGGTGCCCACCAGTGGGTAGTAAGCATACAGGCCATAAGCCCAGAGTGAGGCGCTGGGATCTGTCATGGACCCATGAAGGACTCTTGGAAAGAAGATGGCAGAAGTCTTGTAGCCCCAGGACAGCACCACAACTGAGGGACTTCTTTGATCTATACCCTAATGGGTTGCCACTCCCACAGCATGGAGGAATGTGTGCCATGGCCTGGCTCAGCCAGTGGAAATTCTTACCTGGGCCACAGGGGTGAGCTCCTTGCTGCAGTGAGTCACTTCTCTCAGAGCCTCAGCCAAACCCTGCACCCTCTGCATGCTCTCCAGGCCAGTGGCAAGCATGGACAGTGATCTCAGCACGAGCTCTCGGACCTTGGCATAGAGGAGAAAGGTCAAGAAGGGACCTATATTGCAAAGGCTCTGTGAAGGCCTTGCAGGAGAATTGGGGGTCTCAGGAATGTCTGCGCTCATCCGGGCTCTGTAGACCTGGATACATATGGCAGACAGGATAATGGCCAAAAGATACCCACATCTGGGTCTTGGAAACCTGTGACCATATTGCCTCGCAGAAAGAAAGTCATTCTGAAGATACAGTTCAGCTCGGTGCCTTCCCATGGGGAGATCCTTCGGCAGTTACGGGTGGGAGCGCTGTAATTGCAAGGGTCTCCATACGAGAGCAGTGGGAACACTAGGGAAGGAGACGGGTGATGGGTGCAGAGATGGGGAGAGGATATGTGGAGAGGAGAGGGTTTCAAAAATGTAGGAAGGGGGTGCTGGGGTGCTGGCTCGGTTAGTTAAGTACTTAGAATGCAAGAGGGAGGACCTAGTTCCATCCCCTAGAGCCTATAAACACACACACACACACACACACACACACACACACACACACACACACACACACACACACACGGAAAAGGGGGTTAGGAGCCCAGGACTGATGATGACCTAGAAGCTGGAAAAACTAAGAAGTAGATTCTCCCCTACAGCCTCTAGAGAGTTCTCAGCCTTGCCTAGGCAGCCTGATCTCTTTCTTCCTCTGGTCCTTGGCTTTGTCATCTTTAGTATGAGGGAGCTGGAGTGAGGCTCTCCAATTCCCTTCAGCTTCCGGAAGGCTGTGACTCCACAGTGTTGGGCAGAGAAAGTGGGTTACCAGTAAAGAAGATATGTTCTTCATTTTATGCCACTCATTGGAGAGAACTAAAGCAGAAAGTGACAGTGACCACTGGGAGACATTCAAGGCTTCTCTGATTCATGAGCACCACCCCCAGCCCAAGAAGCCACATGCAGATTTTAAAGAACCCACTTCACAAACCTTCCACTTGATATCTGTTCTAAGTTGCCCAGAGCCTGGGCTCTGGTCCTCCTGATTAAGTTCAGAGGACACAGCCTTGGCAAATAGGAGAAGCTGTTCCTGGCCATGCTCGTCTTGCAGAGCTGCGGTGATTCTCTCTGACACAATAGCTTGGAATGTCACATCGTCACTACCTGTGTTACCATGTCCCACCTGCCAAAGAAACCAGAAATGGATGCAGTGATCTTTGTTCAAGAAGCTGGCTCCTAAGCCATGGGTCTGGGAGCAGAGCAGGCCTAGAAGAAGAGCTCGCTGGCCCTTCCTAAGGCTGGAGGGCACCTGGACCCATTGGCACTAGGTAGCTGATAGCTTCCAACAGCACATTTTGGGCAAACCCACCCTCCACCTTCAACTGCCTTCCTTATCCCAGCCACCCCCCACCTGCACCTGCCTCCCAGCCAGGAACTTCTCTTGAGATCTCTCCGGGATCCCTGCTGAGTTCTGTTGGCTGAGCTCAATCCTAGCTCATGCCTGAGTTCTTCTGTTTCAACTTGCCCCTGCTCCCAGGACCTCCCTATGCTCTGGCTACCAAATCATAAGATACACAAAGGTAGAGGCTGTATCCATGTGTCCACGACTGTATCCTCAGGACTTGGCACATGGTGGATGGGTGCTCTGTAAATATTTGTGGAAGGAATGAGTGAATAGGCTGTTCATCACCCATGCCCTCAGCTGCCTCCACATGTCTTGTAGTTCCTGAGGCTCAGCTGGATGGAGACATTGCCCAGCATAGAAATACCAGCCATCACCATCACCCACCTTAACCGCCACTTGGGTCTGCTCTCTGTCTCCTGCCTGATTGGTGACAGAGATGACCACGGTCAAGATGAAACCATCCTTCTCTTTCCCAAGTGGTAGGTACAGAGCAGGGAGTGCTGGTTCAAGACCACAGTGGAGGCAGGAACCTGGCCAAGTGGAAATGAAGCAATTAGGAGGGCAGAGCCAAGCTCCTTGTCACAGGGACAGAGAAGCCCCAGCTACTGCAGGTGTGGCGGCCATTCTGGGAATCCACAGGTTACTGTACCTTTTGAATCATTTCACTAAAGTGTATGAAGTATTGAAGGACCTTCTCCCTATTTGCAAGTGGGTTTTTGTTTCTTGTGGTGGTTAAACTAAAACATTTTAAAAGATTTATTTATATGAGTGCTCTGTCTGCATGTCCCTCTGCTTGCCAGAGGTGGGCATTGGATCCCATTATAAATGGTTGTGAGCCACCGCATGGTTGCTGAGAATTGAACTCGGGACCTCTGGAAGAGCGACCAGTGATCTTAACCGCTGAGTCACCTCTCCAGCCCAAGGTTTATTTATTTTTGTTTTATGTATATAGTCGTTTTGTCCACGTGTATATATGTGCACCACAGGCATGCCTGGTCCCTAAAGGGGCCAGAAGAGGATGATGAATCCCCTGGACCTGGAGCTACAGATGGATGTGAGCTGCCATTAGGTACTGGGAGTAGAACTTGGGTCCTCTGGAAGAGCAACAAGTGCTGTTAACTGCTAAGCCATCTCTCCAGCTCCGGGCTGGTTTGTTTTGGTTTTTGCTGTGGGATGTCTTGAATGTTGTGAATAAATAAAATGCTGATTGGCCGGTAGCCAGGCAGGAAGTATAGGATAGGCCGGACAAACAGAGAGGAGAAGCTGGGAAGTGGAAGCTGGGGGAGACGCCAGCCTGCCATCCAGGGAGCAGCATGTAAAGGCAACAGGTAAAGCCACGGAACATGTGGCGACATATAGATTAACAGAAATGGGCTGAGTATAAATGTAACAGCTAGACAACGGTAGGCCTGAGCTAAATGGTCGAGCAGTTTAAATAATATAAGCGTCTGTGTGTTTATTTTATAAGTGGGCTACGGGACTGCCAGGGCTTGGCGGGACCGGAGAGAAAAACTCCAGTTACAGGTTTTGGTGTTTTTATTTTTATAATATGGTAAACCAAATTACAACATGAAGAAAAAGAAGGTAGAGAGTGCGGGGAGAGAAAGGAAGAGCAGGAGCAGCCCCTGAAAACTCCACACCCCTTTAGGAGTCAGCAACGTGAATTAGGTGGGTATGTTTTGTTTGTTTGTTTGTTTTAATATTCATATGTGTGTATGTAATGTGTGTATGATGTATGGATGTGTGTGACGTGTGACGTGTGTGTATGTGTTTATACTTGTGTGCCACAGCACACGTATGGAGGGCAGAGGATAACTTCATGGTGTTGGTTCTCTCCTACCACCATTAAGGTGGTGTGTCTGAGGATTAAACTCAAGTCCCAACCAGAGCAGCAAGCCCCTGTACCCACTGAGCCACTGAGCCAGCCCAGTGTTTGTTGTTCGTTGTTATTTGCTTGGGGTTTTTCATTGTTCTTGGTTTGTTTTTTCTGAGACAAAGTCTCACTCTGTAGTCCAGCCTGGCCTAGAACCCACCATAGAGCCCCGGCTGATCTTGAACTCACCACAGTCCTCCTGCCCCAGACTCTCAAGTGCTGGGACCGTGGACATGAGCCACCACCCTTGGCGTCGGTGTTGGTTTGGGGTTTGGTTTTACAGTGTGGGGATGGAGTCCAGGGCCTCCTATATGTAAACACTCCGGACAAGCACTCTCCTGCAGCCTTTCACCCTGCCCCACAGCACCTACAGAGAAGTTCCCAGTTGCTATGTCTCAAGCAACACCCCCTGTGGTACATGTCATGGTTTACCAGATGTCTCTACACTAGATGTTGAAGATCATGAAGTTAAGGATTTCTTCTGTCATGTTCATGGGTACATACCTAGCACTCAGAACACAGCCTGGCATTTGGCATGTATCCGTTGTAAACATAAGTGAATGGATGAATATCTTTTGTTCCATAAAGGAGACCCACACATCATGGGAGTCTCCAGTCACGGTGCAGTGTGTAGACATTGGTGAAGCTATTGGCTCACAACCGAACACTCACTGTTGTGCGACCACACTTCCTTCTTGCTCACCTGTATGAGATGGAGGCTGGGGACAAAGTGGGAAATCTGGCCTCTCCCTCTGGGTGCAGAGGGGAGGTGTTTGGGAATGAAGCCTACTCTCCTTGCTTGGGTCTTCTTTTTCTTTCCACACTCAGACCCAGTCATTGCCTTCTTAACAGCCCCGTGTTTGCAAAATTCCTTGACAGGGCACCCCATGAAAACTATACTCCCTAGAAGGGCTTACACCCACCTGTCCCTAGTCAAGGTACATTGTTTATGTTTGTGGTGTCTGGGGCAGGATATGGCAGAATATGCCAGCTCCACTCATGGTGCTTCAGTTTGGATGAAAGTTTCACTTGGGCTAAGGCCCACACAGAGCTCATGTGACAGTCCCCAAATGCTCAAGGCCACAGGGAGAACCAACAGCCACCAAAATGGAATAGAAAATGGAGTGAGCTGCCCCAAGCCGCCCATATCTGCATATTCACTGCTGCTCTGGGTGTCGTTGTCATGACTGACGTGACTGACATTGTAGGTAGGGTATTTGATGGTCACCCTTTGTGAACCTTGGCAAAAAAAAAAATGTTCTTTGAGATTTGCTTGTCTTGGGACATTGTCGTTCTCTGCTGCCACTTACAAATGGGGGTCAATGAAAGTTGAAGCTTCTATGAACCAGATCGAGTTCTGTCTTTCAAGGTAGCTCTAGCTCCGGACTTTCAAAGAGTCACAGTGCCTCTGCCTCCCTCCCCCTCTCCTTCTCCTTCTCCCTCCCCCTCTCCTTCTCCTTCTCCCCCCCTCTTGTGTTTGTGTGTCTGTGTGTGTGTGTGGGGGGGGGACTATGACCTGGTATGCCCCTACCTGTTGGGTCTCTTCATCCATTAAACCCTTTCATATACCTTACACTGGGACAGCCATTGTGTCCTCTGGGCTTGGGCAGATGCTGCTAGTGCATGCTGTCCTTCTGGTGTGATGACGAGGCCAGTGCTTCGGGGATGACCAAGGCTTAGGAGTCCCTCATCCTGTCAGCCTCCATCCACTCTAGAACATATTCTATTGCAGCTCCCTGACGGGGACAGTCCCCGTTCCTGGAGAAGATGATCCTGGGGGCCGAGGGAAGAGCGATCTTTAGTACCTGACTGCAGACAGAAGCAGTACTCCAGGGGCCCTGGGGCTGTGGAGGCGGTGCAGAAGACAGCGAAGCTCGTCAGTGTAGTACCCTCCTCCGGGACGATTGCACAGGCAGGCACCTCTGGTCGAGGTAGCATACTGATCACGTAGGTATCCTCCCCGTAGGCATGGCTGGTCAGTGCTGGGAAGTAAAGATTCATTTTAGGGGACTGTGTGTCCAAAAACTTAACCCCTCTTCAGGATGACCTGGGGAGCTTGTTGAACAAAGATTTCTGGGCCTCTGCAACCCCGAACCCTCTGACCTCTCTGGAGATTCTGGGGTAGGCCCCCAAAATACTCATATCTAACAATTTTCTCCAGTGCAAGGCCCTGGTGCTCACTTTGAGAAAATGGGCAGAGAAGAGAGGAGAGACTCAGGCAGATGTGGAGCTGGAATTCTAGTTCTGCTATTCACTATCCAAGTGGCCTTGGACTTGACCTCTGTCGTCTGTAAGGTGGAGCCAACAACAACTTCCTCACAGCGACATCATGAGCAGCTTACCCGGAAGCCATCTCTTCCCATCCTCACACCCTCAGCTATGAGCCTCTGTCTATCCTGCAGCAATGTGCCACCATGCCTGCTTCAAAAAGAGCACATGGCTGCCAGAGCCGAGCAAAGGAGAATCTCATTTGGTGACAACTAGTGTCTTGGCTTAACTCAGTTGGGAAGGCCTGCGGTAGAGCAGGAGCACCCACTGAGCCAGTGCCTCAGTTTGTCTGGCTGGGGGCGCTCCGTGGGCTGCCTTAGGGAATATGGAATCAACAGCCGGCCCAGGCGGCACCTGCCTGCGGCCCTAGCACTGAGGAAACGGAGAGTCAAAGGAAGTGCTCTTAGAAAGCATAGCAGTCTTTGTTTTGTGTCTCTCTGAGCACTGGGCTCATTTTCAGTGAGTAACTCTGACCTCTCCTGGTAGGACACACAGGTTGACGTAGGGTGGCCCGCTTGTCCCCATGGCACTCTGCCAATCATCGTTCGTGATAACGCTTCCAGGGCAGGTATTTAGATCACCCCGGATTTACATGGGAGGGGACTGAGGCAACAAGACGTCAAATCGTTTGCCCAAAGTCTCTTAGGTAGAAAGCCCAGACCCTGGCCCCATGCTAGGCCAAAGTTCCTTATTTTAGCCTTTCCGAGTCCATCTTGTCTCTGTGACAAGAGGCGAGGTGGCCGCTTCTCACCTGTGACCCGGATTCGAACAACAGGTCCCCAGGTCTGCAGGAAGCTGCTGTTCAGCAGCAGCACGGAGGAATTGTGGTGAAGGAGGGTCAGCGAGCGTGGCCAAAATCCTCTGAGTCTGCAGGCATCAGGGAGGGGCTCAGCCTGCAAGGGAACAGCACTGAGGGCCTTAAAAGTCTGATCAGTAGGAACCTGGACATCCTCAGTCCCATGGCTTCCATCCCCGAGACTGACAGACTTCTCTCTGATGAGTGAAGGCATTGCTGCTTCCTAGGAGTCAGTAAATAGTCAGTCTCCAGCCTTGTATCTTGTCTGAGGTTAGGGTCCCAGAAAAGGAGTCTGAGGAAAAGTTCATGCAAGTCACTTATGGAGAGAGGAGCCTGAGGAGGAATGTGTGTGCAGGTCACTTATGAAGGGACGTGTGGTGATAATGTGTTCCCCAAAACATTGTGCACTCTAATAAACTTATCTGGGGTCAGAGAACAGAACAGCCACTAGATATACAGGCCAGAAAATGGTGGCACACACGCCTTTAATCTTAGCATTCCAGAGGCGGAGATCTGTCTGGATCTCTGTGAGTTCAAAGCCACACTGGAAACAGCTAGGTGTGGTAGCAAGAGCCTTTAATCCCAGGAAGTGATGGCAGAAAGTAGAAAGATATTTAAGATGTGAGGACCAGGAACTAGAGCCAGTTAAGCTTTTAGGCTTTTGAGCAACGGTTCAGCTGAGATTCATTTTGGATGTGGACTCAGAGGCTTCCAGTCTGAGGAAACAGGATCAGCTGAGGAACTGGCAAGGTGAGGTGGCTGTGGCTTGTTCTGCTTCTCTGATCTTCCAGCGTTCACCCCAATACCCAGCTCTAAGTTTGTTTTTATTAATAAGAACTTTTAAGATTCGTGCTACAGGGAGGAGCCTGAGGAGGAGTGTGTTGTGTGTGTGCAGGTCACTTACAGAGGGAGGAGCCTGAGGAGGAGTGTGTGAGGTCACTTACGGAGGGTGAACTCTCTGGGGAATCAGCAAGTAAACAGGGCAGAGAAGGGAGTGAGAGAAAGCAGTTTTAAGAAGCATCCTTCTCAGTGTGGCTCTGAGGGACCTCAACCATGTGAGGTATGCCACAGAAATGTCTTTGGGGCAAGGATGCTAGGCTGTTTGACTTTCCTGTTCATCAGTTAATAGGCCATCAGGCCCCTACATAGCAGCTGAGGGATGCATGCATCCTGGCAGGGGGCTTTAGCTGAGGGCAACAGTGTCTGCCTCCCCATAGACCTGGCTCCTTTGTATCCATTCACCTGTTAGATTTCCCTCAGGCCCTTCTGAAGCATGTCCCCAAACCTTCCTGACTACCCGCCCTGGCTCCAAGTGGGGTTGGTCCACCCCGGCTCAGGACCTGGCCTGCAGCATAAGTCTGGTCCTCTTGGAGGAGACAGTTTCTCCTGAGTGGCTGTGGCATCTCACCTTCTCTGATGAGGTATCATCTAAGTACCAGCTGAACATGGCCATCGGGCTTTCATCTCCCACAGTAACTGTGAGCAGAATGTCTTGGTTGGCTTTCACTGGCTGGCAGTTCTTCTCACAGCTGGAAGGTACAGAGAATAAAGAGAGAAAGCTCCCTCAGGCATCATGACCACTTGCCTAGTCTTTAAGTCTGCAAAGAGGGTGGGATGTGGCCAAATGAAAGATGGACTAAAAGCCACCAATGTTCTAACCTAACCAGGACAGACCCTGGTCTGCAAGCAGGTGAAGAGAGTCAGGACATGACCAGACTCCCATGTCACTCTACTTGAAGTGATGTGGAGGGGAGGCCAGGACAGGGCCCTGGCTTCCAATCCCAATCCTGTGTCACTTAGGAAGGCTCGCCTTGTATGAGTCACTTAACCTCTAAGTCTTGGTTTCCCTAGCTGCAAAGGAAGTGGAGAAAGCCTGATAACTTCTGAGAGTCTCTTCAGTGTTGATAAAGGTGGCAGATAGCACCATACGGTGAACGATGAGAGCAGTTCTGAGAGCAACATGTCACAACTCCTAGAGCACTTATGAGCATGCCGGGCTCAGAGGATTTGCAGGATTGGTCCCAGCTCGCTCTCTCTCTCTCTCTCTCTCTCTCTCTCTCTCTCTCTCTCTCTCTC
>CABHPR010148345.1:0-14310 GCA_902168415.1 Peromyscus melanophrys | reverse complement strand
TCTCTCTCTCTCTCTCTCTCTCTCTCTCTCTCTCCCCCTCTCCCTCCATTTCCTTCTGCCCTTCCTTTCATTCTTCTGACCCATCCTTATTTCTTCTAAGTCAGTCTTGGTTTTGTTTGTTTGTTTGTTTTTGGTTTTGTTGTTGTTTTGTTTTTTCAAGACAGGGTTTCTCTGTGTATTTTTGGTGCCTGTCCTGGATCTCGCTACAAGTCAGGTCCTGTCAGTCCTCTGTAATGGCTGATCTACCTACCCACTCTTCTCCATACACTCGCTGCCTCTCTCCCTCTACACATCACCTGCTCAAGGCCTGCTGTGACCAATCATCTGTGATCATACCTCCCTCTTCAGCTCTATCCTTTCTCTTTGTACATGCTTAATTCCTACTTTACTGATTATATTTACTGTCTATTATGTTTCTTTGCTTAGCACTATTAGAGGACATACGAGGAACGGGTTCTGGCCATAGTTTTGCTCAGTGGTTTATTGCCAGTGTCTACCATAGTACCTGGTACACAACAGATACTCAATAAATATTTGCTGAGTTATTGAACATTTGTTTCCCCAATTCACAGGCCTCTAAACAGGAGAGATGAGGCTGGCATCTACGTCATTGGGCTCACAGAAAACTGTTCACACTGTTCAGCTGACTGAACGGATGAGACTCGGGCTTAGAGTCTTGTGGGAGGAACAGATGATAAGCGCATGTGTTTCTGTCAGGTGACAGCCAGGACTGTGAAGAAATACACAGAGAGGTTCAGGAAGAGGGGATGGAGCAGGGCTGGACATGGCAGTCAGAGAAGCGAGGTCTGATAAAAATGACTGAGTAGAGAACAGAATAAAGTGAGAGCCATCCATGCAGGCAGCCAGAGAAAGAGTATTCCAGACAGAGAGGGTAAGATGCACAGAGGCACTGAGTTAGGGGGTTTGTTTAGCATATCTAAAGAACCAGGCGAGGGCCACGGGAGAGGATGAATAATTTCACAGTCTGTGCTGACCTTAGAAACAGGCTGTCACAGCATTGAACTAGAAATCACTCCCAAGTCCACTAATGGAGAGGGTGAGTGTGACGGACACGCCGTGCAGCAGGAAGCGAGCTCACCACAACAGCATGAATGAATCTACAATGTGCAGCAAAGAGAGGCGTGTGGGAGTGCACAAGGTTTGACCCCATTCGTGGGGAGTTTCACGGCAAAGCTAGGCTGTGTCTTTAAGGCGCACAGAGAAGTGGTATGGCTATAAAGAAACAACTCTGATGAAAGTCTAGATAAGATCGGGGCGGGGATGGGAGGTGGGTAGCAATATCCATCTCTTATCTTGATTGGTGGTTACAGGAGTGTGCCCTGTACAGCTCTTATACCAAATGTCTTGTCTGTGACAGCATTTACACATACATTCACACATTTACACATATGTGAAGTTCAGCACTTGAGAGGCAGAGGTAGATGGATCTCTGTGAATTCGAGGCCAACCTGATTTACATAGTGAGTTCCAGGACAGCCAGGGCTACATACTTTGTCTCAAAAAAATAAAATAAAAATAAAAATAAAATAAAACATAATTCAGGATATTGTCAAACACTGAAAGAGGTATACTCTTTAGGTACAGTCTCTCACCAAACAAAACTATTTTCCCAAAAGGCAAAAAAGAATAGAATATACAGTATATAACTGTCTCAGATCAGATATTTATTAGCCCCAGCAAAATATTCTTACATCTCTAATAAAGTATTTTCAGCAGAGTTTACTTTTTACACCAAGGTATAGTGATATAATCCCTTCAAGACATTTAGAAAGTTCCAGGAAACCTAGATCATATGATGTGCAACTAAAAGAAATGCCACCTTCTAGGGACCTTCCCCTGTCACCTGATTAACTGAAAGAAATGTCATCTCTGGGGACCTTCCAGGGTCACGTGACTAACTGATACGAGTCACAAAAGGAGAATAGGGTTGCTGCTGTGGGTTTCCAGAGAAGAAAACCTTTAGGAGTCATCCTTGTGAGAGCTGGAAAGATGGCTCAGCAGTTAAGAGCACTGACTGCTGCTCAGAGGACTGAGTCCAGCTCCCTGCACCCACGTGGTGGCTTAGGACCACCTGCAACTCCAGCTCCAGAGGATCTGATGTCTTCTTCTGGCCCTCCTGGGCATTAGGCAAGCACAGGATGCACACAGACATTCATGCAAACAAAAACACCTGTGCACTAAAATGGTACCACGTCTCCAATCCCAGCACTTGGGAGGCAGAGGCAGGAGGATCCCCATGAGTTTTGGATAAGCCCAGTCTACATAAGTACCAGGCCATCCAGAATTAATATTGTTAAGAGTGTTTCAATAACAAAGGAAAACGTCCTATAAATAGTGGGGGCTCAGAGCTGTTCACAGTTTACGGGACCTTTTCCTTTGTTATTGAAACATTCAGAACTCACTTTGACCTCTGAGCTCCAGGAATAGCCCATGTGTGGTGGGATATCTTTCTGCAGGCTGTGAATGTGTTGCTCTCATTGGCTGATAAATAAAGCAGTTTGGCCAATGGCAAGGCAGAATAAGGTCAGGCAGTGCATTCAAACTGAAGACAGAGATGACACAGGATGGAGTCACAGAGATGCTCCATCCGAGCCGCCGCCAGGAGAAGCAAGATGTGAGAGAGAACATAGATTAATAGGAATGGGTTGAGTTAAGTTCTAAGAGGTAGCTAGCAGCCGGGCGGTGGTGGCGCATGCCTTTAATCTCAGCGCTGGAGAGGCAGAGGCAGGTGGATCTCTCTGAGTTTGAAGCCAGCCTGGTCTACAGGACAGGCTCCAAAGCTACACAGTTACACCCTCTCTCAGGGGGAGGTGGAGGAAACAACAACCAAAAAAGCTAGTAAGAAGCCTGAGCCACAGACAGTTTGTAACTAATGTAAGCTTCTGTGTGTTTATTTGGGACTGAACAGTTGGTTGCGGGACCAGGCAGGACAGAAACTTCAGTCTACACCCATGTTTTCCACCTTTGCTCTCGGTCTCAAGAAGGTAAACGCGTCAGTCCTCAAATGGGATTCATGGATCAAGGCACTCTCCTGCAGTGGAACCCCGAATGTCTTCCACTGACTCCTGTGAAGCACTCTCTGGCTAGAGCTGGGGCAGACCAGAACCTGCAGCCCAGGAAGTCAGGGATGAGATGCATCTGCCCTTCACAGTCTGCTGAAGCCTGGCTCTGCAAATCCAACAGTGTGCTGCAAGAAGAAAAGCGGGCCGGCCATCTGGACACCAGGCTGAAAGCTCTCACCCACATCAACACACCTGCCAACTTTCTGTAAGCCCTTCTAAGGGTGATTCCATCAGCTCAAAGGTCATGTAGGTTCAACCTGTAAAATGAAAGACTCTACATATGTAAGAAGCGATGCACTTCTAAGCAGGAGATGACCCCTTCAGATGCCACGAGCCCCCCCTCCACCCTTGTCCTTCCCCCACACTGGCACCTCATCTCTAGCCTCAGGACAGGGAAAGGGGCTCAGGGTTCTGGACCCCAAGCTACCACAATTCAAGGAAAGTCTCACACTCAACACACAATCTCTAGCACACAGTTTATGAGCAGCTGGAGATGTATCCCTCTGCGTCCTGGAAGGGCTCTGCTCTCACAATGACACCAAAATGTAACAGGATACGAATCCTGCCTCGGCTATGCATGCCTTTCAGCAAGTTACTGAAGCTCTCTATGCCTCGGTTTCTCCTAATGTTAAGTGTAGACGTTAGTTCGTTGATCTCCTTTATCTTATATTTGAAAATTTTCCCACTCACTAAAATTTACCTAAACCCTAAAATGGATAGTTTTAAGGTCATACATGGGAAGGCAGAGCAAGGAAAAGCTCAGGTGAACATTCCCAGTCGAGGCTGGGCAGGCAACACCCTACTTCTCTTGTTTTAGCTCGAATGCTGGCAACAAATGTCCTTTTTGTAATACACATAACTCAAATCAACTCAAAAGTCACCTAAGTCCACCCTATAAAATGAAAAAAAAATGTTTTATTGTGGCATATTTTTGCATTTTTGTAGTTTTCACTGGTGATCTGGCTGTTTAGGATGCCCCCAAGTGTGACACTGAAATGTGAAAATACATGTGTATGGGATGGAGAGGTAGCTCAGTGGTAGGTACTTTTCTCACACGCACAAATCTCCAGGTTCAATCCCCAGCACTGAATAAACTGGGTATGGTAGTGTGAACCTAAAATCCTAGTGCTTGGAAGTTAGAGTCAAAGGATCAAAAGTTCAAGATCATCCTCAGCTACACAGCAAGTTTGAAGTCAGCTTGAGTTCTACAAAACAAAATAGTAAAAGACATGTGCTAAATAAACTCCATGCACATGTGACACATAGCAGCTGTTCCCCAAGAGTTCAATGTTAATGACCAACAGTGAGGTGTCATTCAACAGATACGTGAAAGAAGATTATGTGTTGACCAGATGGTGAATTCGCTCATGGGAACGTAACTTTCCTTGTGGAACCTTCCGGAACAGGGGTTCAGTATCTACTCATTTGGTGTCGAGGTAACTTCATAGAAGGTGACTAACAACTGTATCGCATAGGTTAGGACAATATTCAACTAACAAATACAAAGCCCTTTCCACAGTGCCTACTCCACCATGGGCATGAAGGACAACCTGGGAAGGATTAGGGCGAGCTCAGAGAAGATGAAATGTCAGAGATGCTTCCTTGAGACTCCTCCTTGTCAGCGTCCTGAAGTAGGATGGCTCGAACTATTTCATGTCTACATGGCCTGAGGGACATTCAGAGAAATTCCATCCCTTCCTAAAACAACCTTTCTGTGGATGCAAAATAATTGTCTAGAGCAAATTGAGATCACCAAGTTAACATTTTAAGTCAGGCCTGTGTGGTACAGGCCTGTAATCCCAGCTACTCAGGATGCTTGAGGCTGGAGTACCACAGGTTCAAGGCCTGTCTGGGTTACAGAAAAACTCAGGCATGCCTGGTGGTTCTCTCTGCTTCTTCTGCCTTTGAATACCCAGAAAATAATGGTGATGCTTCCCAGAACAGGTAATAAAAATGGAGGAGTAAGAATCTCTTTTCTGGGGGGCTGTTGAGATGGCTCAGCAGTTAAGGGCACCGACTGCTCTTCCAGAGGACCCGGGTTCAATTCCCAGCACCCATATGGCAGCTCACAACTGTCTGTAGTTCCAGGGCACCTGACATTCTCATACAGACATACATGCAGGCAAAACACCAATGCACATGAAATAAAATAAATTATTTTTTAAAAAAGAAGAATCCCTTTTCACTGAAAAGGTACCAAGGCAATGCTTATGAGAGGTGCTGTTACATATATCATTACACTACATGTTCTATCCTGGCTGGCCTTGAACTCAGAGATCCGCCTGCCTCTGCCTCCCAAGTGCTGGGATTAAAGGCGTGAGCCACCACCGCCCGGCTCCTGGCCTCTTTCTAAGGACTCAAGAGACTGTATGGTATCAGAAGACTAGGGCTTCTCTCTGCCTAATAGTGCCTACCTAAGGAGTAAAGAGATGGCTCCCAAACCTCACAGCTGATCGAAAGCTGAGACCCTAACCTCCCATTGTGCTCGACTACCAGGGCCAAGTTGCCCATACATCTGAATTGACGAATTTTAATAATGGAGGACATTTTTAAAATGGAAGGGTGGCTAGGGAGATGGTGCATTTCCTCCTAAAGTCCTAGACAATTGTGAGGACCTGGGTTCAGATCCCTAGCATCCACATAAAGAATCAGGCACGGTAGAATATATCCATAAATCTAGAAAGGAAAGGAAGGGGAAAGGGACCAAAATGGCAGAAGCTAAGGCAGTGATATCTAATAATGTTTATAACATTGATATTGGGTTATTTTTAGGAAGTACTTGTTAGTTTCTATGCAAGGCATGGGCATGTACAGATGTGTGGCCTCTTGCATGCAGAGGCCAGAGATCAACCTCTGGCCTTGTTCCTCAGGGAATGCCTCTTTGTTTTTTGAGACAGAGTCTCTCACTGGCCTAGAGCTGGTCTAGTAGGCTACAAGGATCTTGCCTATCTCCACCTCCTCAGCCAGTAGGACTCCCTGGTTTGGGGATTGCAAACACTATCATGCCTGACTTTTTCCCATGGGTGCTGCAGATCAAACTCAGGTCCTCATGCTTGCAAGGCAAGCCCTTGACCAACTGAGCTATCATTCCAGCTCCTGCATACAGGCTTTGAACCAGACGGACATGCATTCACATCCTTTTTCTTTTTTAGACTGGGTCTGGTATATTCTAGGCTGGTCCTGAACTCACTATATAACCAAGGTTGACCTGTGTGTGTGTGTGTGTGTGTGTGTGTGTGTGTGTGTGTGTGTGTGTGTGTGTGTGTGAGAGAGAGAGAGAGAGAGAGAGAGAGAGAGAGAGAGAGAGAGAGAGAGAGAGAGAGAGACTTACTATGTCACCCTGATAGACCTGGAACTCTCTCTGTAGACCAGGTTGGCCTCAACCTCACAGAGAACCATCCACCTCTGCCATGGAGTGCTGGGATTAAAGGCATAGTCACCACATCTCAAAGACGTTGAACTTATGGTCCTCCTGCTCCCACATCTCCCAAGTACACATTTACAGGCATGCATCATCACAATGCTGTTTTCTTTTTCCCCTTAAGGTTTATTTATTTTGCCCGGCGGTGGTGGGGCACACCTTTAATCCCAGCACTCGGGAGGCAGAGGCAGGTGGATCTCTGTGAGTTCCAGGCCAGCCTGGGCCACCAAGTGAGTTCCAGGAAAGGCGCAAAGCTACACGGAGAAACCCTGTCTCGAAAAACAAACAAAAAAAAAGGTTTATTTATTTTAAGCCAGGTGTTGGTGGTGCACGCCTTTAATCCCAGCACCTGGGAGGCAGAGGCAGGCGGATCTGAGTTCAAGGCCAGCCTGGTCTACAAAGTGAGTTCCAGGACAGCCAGAGGACAGACAGAACTGTTACACAGAGAAACTCTGTTGTGAAAAAAAAGAAATTATTTATTTTGTTTTATATGCAAGGGTGTTTTACATGCATGTCTGTACACTATGTACATGGCTGGTTCCCTCCGAGGCCAGATAACGGCATACAAACTCTTGGAACTGGAGTTACAGATAGCTGTGAGTCACCTTGTGGGTGCTAGAAATTCAAACCCAGGGCCGCTTAGAAGAGCAGCCATGCTCTTAACTGCTGAGCCACCTTTCCAGCTCCACAACTGGTTTTCAAATACAGTCTCTCCTATTAGTTATAACCCTGAATTTATTACTTAGTCTCTCTGTGCTCAGGACTCCTCATTTATGAACAGATAAATGACAATATGTGCAAAGAAATCTCACTTATGCAAGAGCCTGAATGCAATATACACCTTGTACATAAAGTTTAAGGATGCTAATTTCATTTAGAGGTCACCTTTGGAGGTGGAAAGAGGATGAAACTGAGGGTACACACAACAGTGGCAGATACAGGGACATTATCTTTCTGTCTTAAGGCGCATGGCAGAACTGTTGCTGTCTGTTTTATTAGTCATCATGATTTTTTTAAAATAATTTTAAAAATTTACACATAGCAAGCAATTAATAAATGGATAGCTATAATTATAAATAGTCAAAAATACTTCTATTCAATTCTTACTCCATTGTGGCTCTCCGTACTGGGTACCACAGGGGATACAAAAGTGAAAAAAGGATTCAGCCTCCAGATGCTGGCCTGAGACCTCCAGTCTCGACAGACTTACATTATATGCCTTGTAACTGTGACAGCTGGCAGGAGGCATGAAGAGGCCCAAGGGTGAAAATAAAGAGGCACCTTAACCTCTTAGGGAGATCTCCCAACATTTCCTCAAAAAGGGAGTAACTGAAGCAGGCCTTACAACCCAGCGAAGTTTCTCAGAAGGAGAGAAAATAGGAAACTGCAGTGATGTATTGTGTCCCCCAATAAAATTTATCTGAGGACCAGAGGGAAAAGCCAGCCACTACAGTAAAAGTCAGGCAATGGTAGCACACGCCTTTAATCCTATCACTTGGGAGGCAGAGATCTGTCTGGATCTGTGAGTTCAAGGCCACACTGGGGAACAGAGCCACACTTGGTGACACACGCCTTTAATCCCAGCACTAACCATAGACGTCTAGAGGTCTGTACAGAGACAGGAAGTGACAGAGCTGGGCAGGAAGAGGAAGTGATATAACTGGGCTGAGAGAGCCAATGAGAGAACAGAATAGTAAGGCATATAGGTGTGGAGATACAGCAAGTAGCTGTTTTTGGAGACTGAGGTGTCGGTGAGGTTGGTTGGTGGCTCTCCCTATTTCCCTAATCTCTCAGGTTTTCACCCCTACATCTGGCTCCGTGTTTTTTATTTAATAAGTCCAGTTAGCAATTCGTCTACAGAAAACAGGAGAGAGAGTTTACCAGATACAAGCACCAGCTGCGCAAGCATGGGTACCTGATTCAAATCCCAAACATCTACGTAAAAGGCTGGGAATGACCGTGCTCACACTCCTGTAGCCGCAGCGCATCAAGGGGGCAGAGATGGGAGGACCACTGAGGCTCGCTGGCTGCCAGTCTAGCTCTGGATTCTTTAAGACTCTATCTCGGAAGAATAGTGTGTGGTGTAAAAGCGGGGTACCAGACATCCTCCTCTGGCTTCTGCTCACACACTTCTCACATATTCTACACACACACACACACACACACACACTGGGGGTAGAGGAACAGAAAATAACGTTTTGCTGCTAACAACCATGACGTCAGCAAAGCCAGCAGGTAGGAAGCCAGCTCACTAGCTGCTTACAGACAGAGACAGTGAATGCAAAGTTAGACTCCAGGGAGGGGGCAACGGGAACGGACAGATCGGAGCGTCCGGCATGGCACTGGGTAACGAGTACATTGAGAAAGGAACAGCCAGTTTCCGCTTGCAACTTTCAATAACACAATATGCATCTAACTAGAAGTCTGATTTCAGGATCAGAAAAGACCAGGAGGCCCACAAATAGATGGTACCTATATGGGCATGTCCCATGTGGTAACTGCCCTTGCACCGCATCTAAACATAGCTTTTAGTTCTTTTGCATGTGTGTGTATGTATGTATGCATGCATGGTGTGTGCATGTGTGCATATGCACACACGTGGAGGCCCAAGGTTGATGACAAGATTCTTCCTGATCGCCACCTTTTGCGCTGAGGCAGGTCTTTCATTCACTGGACTCAGTTTCAAGTAGTCTTGCTAGTCAGCTCGCTCTGGGAATCTCCTGTCCCACTCTCCAAGCAGTGGGATTACGTATAGGTTGACACAACCACCCAGCTTTTTACACGGACTCTGGAGATCCAAATCCCAGCCCTCACGCTAGCATGAAAATGTTAACCTGCTGACCATCTCCCCATCGCTGAGCAGAGCTTTTAGAGCTGTGTGTTACAAACTCTGTCCACAGACCATCCGCAGCCAAACCACCTAGCACAGTCCCTACAACGCATAATCCCAGGCCTGACCCAGACTTGGGTATCAGTCTCAGCAACAGTCGAAAGCAGTGGGGGTCCAGGCAACTGCTCTTCAAAGACATTTGTGTGGGATACAGAGGATGTCAGGGAACGGCAGCTAAAGGTCATGGTATCATCAAGGTGAATGGCTAGTCAGGGGAGATCTCGGGATGTTTTTAGAGGGAAAGGAAGGCAACAAGTTGGGGAGAGAAGACACAGAGGCACAGAAAGGAGAAGCCTTCCTCCTCAGAGACATAGTCTCCAGAAAAGCCGAAGGATCACACTCACAAACTGCTCAGACTGAGCCGGGCGGTGGTGCCGCACGCCTTTAATCTCAGTACTCGGGAGGCAGAGCCAGGCAGATCTCTGTGAGTTCTAGGCCAGCCCAGTCTACAAGAGTGAGATCCAGGACAGGCCCCAAAACTACACAGAGAAACCATGTCTCGAAAAACCAAAAAAAGAAACAACAACAAAAAAACCCTGCTCGGAATGGCAAGGCAGCTGAGACTGACAGTAGCGCCTCCTGGAATAACTAACGGGAGTCCCTGGAGCAGCTTTGAGAAAGGACCGGAGGAGGACACACACACAGGGGGCTGTGCAGCCTCCCCTGAGGGTACCTCTTCCCAGGCACTACAGGGCTGGGACTAAAATAAAACACGGAGAGCGTTCTCAGAGCTAGGAAAGAATGGTTTAAGGCAACAAAGCGGGCTGTAAAAAGCCAGTTTGTTAGAAGGGGAAAAGATGAAAAGATGACGTGAAAAACTGAAGTCCTCAATAATAATGGGAGCCATCTGGCCACATGACTTCACCTCATCAGTGCGTCAAGCCAGGCTCTTCAGAAACCGAACAGCAGGTCCTCAGAAGTCGAACACGCACTTGCCACGTGACCCAGCAATTCCACTCGGACAGCTTTACCCAAGGGAGCTGAAACCATGTCTACACAGACGCCTGCACACAAACGTTCACACATTATTCATAAAAGGCAAAAGTAGAGGCTGGAGAGATGGCTCAGTGGTTAAGAGCACTGACTGCTCTTCCAGAGGACCTGGGTTCGATTCCCAGCAACCACATGGCAGCTCACAACTGTCTGTAACTTCATTTCTAGGGGACCTGACACCCTCACACAGACATACACACCAATGCATGTAAAATAAAAATAAATTTTAAAAAAAAAGGCAAAAGTAGAAATAACACAAATGTTCATCAATGGGTGAATAGATTTAAAAAAAATCCACACAAAGAAATAATATTCAGCCATAAAAAAGAACGGAGTGTTAACACACACTCCAACACAATAAAGAGTGAAAAAAATCATGCTAAGTGTAGAAAGCCACACGCAAAAGGCCAATTATGATCCCACTCACACAAAATCTCCAAAATGGGCGTGTCTATAATGACAAATGACTGTTTTTTAACCACTGACTGGTGGTTGAGAAGAATAGGAAGAGTAATTACTAGAAAGTATGCTGGCTTTGTTTTTTTGTTTTTGTTGTTGTTGTTGTTGTTGTTCTTTTTCAAAACAGGCTTTCTTTGTGCAACAGTCCAGGCGTGGGTTTTTCTGTTTGTTGGTTTTTGTCTTTTGGGGAGTTAAAAATACACTGGAATTAAACAGTACAACAGCTGGCTGAGGAGATGGCTCAGAAGGTAACCATGCTTCCTGCCAAGCCTGTTGACCCGAGTTCAATCTCCAGGACTCACAGGAAATGGAAGATAAAACTGGCTCCCACAAGTTGTCCTCTGACCTCCACACACAAGCCATAGCTCAAGCATACCAACATACATACACATACACAGACAGGCAGGCAGACACACACACACACACACACACACACACATTAATAAAATATAATAGAGGCTGGGCCATGGTGGTGCACGCCTTTAATCCCAGCACTCAGGAGGCAGAGGCAGGTGGATCTCTGTGAGTTTGAGACCAGCCTGGTCTACAGGGCGAGATCCAGGACAGGCACCAAAACTACACAGAGAAACCCTGTCTTGAAAAACCAAAAATAAATAAATAAATAGATAAATAGATAAATAAATAAACAAACGAACGAACAAACAAACAAACAAACAAACAAACAAATAAATAAATAAATAAGGGGCTGGAGAGACGGCTCACCAGGTGAAGTACTTGCTTGTCATGCCAGTGTGAGAACATGTGAGGACTACAGTTTGGATCCCCAGAACCCACATAAATGCTCAGGAGGCAGAGTCCAGGGCTCCCTGGCAAATGGCTAGCTAGCCAGGTCTGAATTCAGGTGAGAGACTTGGCCTCAACATACAGGGTGAAAAGCAACCAAGAAGACACCCGAGGTCAACCCCAGGCCTCTACATGCACACACACCTGCACATATGCACACCCATGCACGCATATCACACACACACACACACACAAATATGCAATGATAATAATAAACTAAAACAATGAACCCCGAACCAGATCTCACGTGACTAGGGTGGAAAAGAACATTCAAGGACCTGCAGACACATGTGTATCACTACCTCACCACCTCACCGGCCCATTAATAAGCCGCCCTTCTGAGATGGTTATATCAAAATGGCGTCAGAGTAACCCGTGACCAGATGAGACAAGTCCACTCACACTCACATGCTCAGAAGAATAACAATGAAAATTAACACTAATTAAAATTTATGGAGTAGTTACTATGTTGTCGGACACTCTATTAAAAACTGGGCATGGATGACCTCCTTTCCTTTTTCTCTGCAATCCTTTGAAGTGTGTACATACTACCATCATCGCCCTTAACAAAGACACGAGGAAACTGTGGGCACAAATCATCTCCCTAACTCACGGCCAGTCACCCACTCACGTGACTCAGCCCAGGTAGCTGGATCATCAACACGTTGCTATGCTGCTCCAAATGACTAGATCGTCCTAATTTTTAAACATTTCTTTTTAGGTGGGTCCTTGTGTATAAACTTCTGTAGCCAAGGCTGCTTTGAACACCTACCTGACTCTCCTGCCTCTGCATGCCTGCTCTACCATGCCTGGCTAATCTTATCTTCTAAAATAATAATAATAAGAAGAAGAAGAACAATAACAATAAGAATAACAATAAGAATAATCACAAAATTCATGGACTTTCATCCACTGGACATAAAGCAAGACAGGAGAGGGTCTCCATTTCAAAATAAAAGTTACCAGAAGTCTAGCAATCCTAGAAAAAAAAAACACTAGAAATACCCAAAGCTGTAGATGAAACTAAACTGAAGGCTGTATTTCATAATAACCAAGAGCCTGGAGTCCTGAGATAAAAATCCTACACTGTTACCTATTGCCTTTTCAATTAAAGGTAGGTAATTCAGTTCCTCCCGGCGCAGAGCAATCTCAAAATCTAAGTGAGAGGGCTATTAGCAAAAACAACCAAACATATGTATGGTAGCCCAGAGAGGTGGAACATGCCTTTAATCACAGCACTCAGGAGGCAAGTGGATCTCTGCCAGTTACAGGTCAGCCATGTCTACAGGTCTATATAGTGAGTGTGTGTATGTTTGTGTGTGTGTGTGTGTGTGTGTGTGTGTTGTGTTGTGTATATATGTGTGTGTGTATAGTGGCTTCTGTGTCTAGATATGTTCCACGGAATACCGGTGTGCTCACCAAATAACAAGATGATAAATTCCAAGGCCTATATCGCAGGAGGAAGATGAAAAGGAGCCATGTGATCAAACGATACTACTTGAAAACCAGCATTTGGGAAGGGGTAGAAGGCAAAAGGTCACCACTGGCCTCCAGCCTGAAGGGACTAAGAGTGGATTGTTCCTACCGTGGCAAGAACACGGTGCTTAAAGCTCTGGAAAACACAAGCAGACAGGTTATGTAACCCTCCAAAGTCAAGGGAAGTGTCTGGGCTTGACAGGATAAGGAACGGTAAGTCATGCTTCAGAAAGAGTTGTACAAGCGTTATTGTATTCGCTGCGTATTCCTTAAAGCTGACCTGGCTTCAGAGCTTGTTCACCGAGCCTGGAATTCCAACCTACATCCTGTGCCCTAATTTCATTCTAAATATTCTGCCCCCTGAGGCACGACTGGGCGGAACTTTGATTTCAGCAAACTCAGGATAGAAAAATCATTTTAAGGAAAAATAAAAACCCGTGTCCTCTCTGCCCGTACCCACATGTGGATATGTCTTACTCCTGAGAGCCTTTTTCTCCAACCCCTTGTGCTTCTGCCTATATTAAAGTATCGTTTAAAAAAAAAAATCAAGCTAGGGTTCCTTCGCAAACCTTCTTTTAGCACACAGCTAACGAGTATTAAATTTCCTCACATTTCACAGCTTCAACTACAACCAAACAGCCCATGAGGCTGTCCCCGGTACAACACGGCGCTGTGTTTATCATGAGAAAGATCTCCTTAGGTCCAGTCGCTGAGCTCGACTTCTTTCGGTCCTGACATGGATAGCCAAACTTTCTTGCTGAGTGACACGGGAACCCACCCGCGTCCGTTTCATCCGATGAGACCCCCAACCTCTCTCTGGAAACCTCTCTTCCCAGCCCCTGTCCCTGCACTCATCATCAGTGGCATTTCCCCAGGGGGCATCATCAGCCTCTGGGGACCTGGGCTCTCCGAGCCACACAAAAATCTGACCCAAGGATCTGAAGCTTAAAAAAACGTCTTTACCGGAGACGCGCTGGGACGGGGCCCGAGGGGCTCGGATGACGCCGCGGTGTGACCTCACAGGACCCCCCCACCCCACCCCACCCCTGTGTCCCCGGTTCAGGGGACCCCCCGGGTACCGTACGCACCTGACCAGCGGCTCCTTCTCGGGCCGCGCGGGCTCCTCCAGGCACCGGCACGGGCAGCAGCAGCAGGCGCTCCGGAGCCAGCGGCGCAGCCCCATG
>CABHPR010148344.1:46457-68588 GCA_902168415.1 Peromyscus melanophrys | reverse complement strand
GAGGAAATTTCTCTCTGCAAGAGATGGAGATCCACAACCAATCAAAATGCAGAGTTATGGAGTCCAGTCCCAACTGCAGATACATCTGCAAAAGAACTCCCACACCTAAGACTTAGGTATCAATGCAGTTGAGAAGGCAGGAAGATTGTAAGTCACACTCTTATGGGGAGTTTGCTGTGAGATTGCATCTTCTAGTAATGTCAGAAGCTATATCTAGAAAGTATCACCAACATGATTGTCTAGACCTAAAAAAAAGACAACAGCAACAGATATGCTAAAGTGGATGGGAAAACCCCACAAATCCTCAGCCCTGCACAAAGAATTACAGGCAACTAAGTAATCCTGTAGGCAGAAGACAGTCTTCCCTAGGAAGAGTACACCAACTACTAGCCAGTACCAAATGGTCAGCCTTGAAAACATATACATAGAAGTAACATTATAGACTGAACAGGTTGTGTTTGCTTATTTAGGAATATAAGTATATCCATATACGATTGTGTATGTAACAACAATTAATTTTTTTGAGCCATGAGTTTAAAAGAAAGCAGTGACAGGTATATGGGAGGATTTGGAGGGAGGAAAGGGAAGAGGAAAATGAAGTAATTATATTTTAATATTAAAAAATAAAATAACTAATATTTTAAAGTTCACTGGGATGAGTAGATTTCAGATCTGGGCAAGTGCTTGTTTGATTAACTATGTGAGTCTAGCTTCATTATTTTTCTTTGGTATTTGCAAGTTCTTTACAATAAAGGCTTTAGGGAGATTGTTTTTGTTTTTGTTTTTTTTGAGAGGGTTTCTCTGTGTATTTTATAGCTCTGGCTCTCCTGGAACTCTCTCTGTAGACTCACATACAATAAAATTTTAAAATCTAAAAAAAATTGAAACAAAAAAGTTAACACCCTCATTCTTTCATGACTGAAACACTCTCTGCTGAAGGTGAACTGTGAGGGAGATGGGACTCCTGAGGCCTGTATGTCATCAGAACATGAAGGAGAATGCATAGCATGTGGAAAGGGAAAGGGAGAGCTTGCTCAGCTTTTGAGCCCCTCTCTTCGGGAGCTCTTTTCTGAGCTCTGTGAGCTGCAGCAGGAATCCCTTCCCTGTGCTGATTCTAAAAGCTGTCATCTACACTGGACATCTTAATCCTCAGGGAAATGTGAATCAAGAGCACTAGCTCTCCCTCATACATGTTTAAAGACAAGGGCTAAGCAAAGCATGTGGAGAAAGGGGAATGCTTACATACTGGTGGTGACACAAATTAGTGCCACACACAATACAGTAAGGAAGTTCCTCGGAAAGCTAAAAATAGAACTCCAGTATAATCTAGCTGTACCACCGAGGTGGTGTGAATGAGAATGGCCCCCATAGGCTCATATATTTGCATTCTTGGTCTCCAGTTGGTGGACTGTTGAGGAAGGACTAGGAGGTGTGGCCTTGTTGGAAAAGCTCTCTCTGTCTCTCTCTTTCTCTCTCTCTCCTCCCCCTCTCTCTCTCCCCTCTCTCCTCTCTCTTTCTCCCCTCTCTTTCTCCTCTCTCCTCTCTCTCTCTCTCATGCTTGTGGATCAGATGTAAGCTTTCACCTACTACTCCAACACCATGCCTTCCTGCCTGCCATGATGGTCATGGACTCACCCTCTGAAACTATAAGCAAGCCCTCAATTAAATCTTTTTTTATAAGTTGCCTCTGTCATGATGTCTCTTCACAGCAATAGAACAACAACTAAGACACTGCCCTCCTATGTTTGCCAATGGAATGGAATCAGTATATTGAAGGCCTATCTAGACCCCTGTGCTCCTTTTTAGAACAGGAGACAAATACTATGAGATAGTTTAAGGACAGGGACCCTGATTCTTATTGTTGCCTGGGAATGCCCAAGGTTTTGTCCTGGCATGAAGCCAAAAATACCTAAAGGGGCCCTGGTTCCTCCTTTGGCTTCTCATTATCATTCTTCTCCTTTCTGAGGACCAGTGCTTCAAAGCTGCACATGAGGATGTGACTGAAGCTGAGAGGCACCTGGATAATAGTGGATGGCTCCACTGGAGTGACCAGCCCACCTCCTCATGCCTCACCCCTGTTTCTGCTATCAGCCCTGCCAAAACCTCTGGACTAGCAGATCCAGGGTACCCCATTTTCCAGGGCCCACTCCTGCTATTCAGAAACTCTGCCTTCTTTCTCCTAAACTCCACTTACAATCCTAGAATAAACCCTTCTGAAATTAACCTTTCTCTGTCCCATAGATTTCATTCCCAGAATCTGTGAAGCAAGAGCTCAGAGTCATTGATCCTGTGGAAGTTTTGTGTGATTGTGAGCTTCCAGCACCACAACTCCCGAGTTAAAGCTAAGGAGTCCAGGAAGTCTCCATCACACCATGGGCCCTTTCCCATCATTTCTAGTTCAGTGTTAATCATAACAACTTAAGAGATAAAAATCAAGCTAAAAACCCATCATTGGATTGATAGAAAAAGAAAATATGGTAAATACATACAATAGAATTTGACATTTTAAAAGTAGGAGGCTCTGCCATTTTAAATAACATAGATGAACCTGGGAGACATTATACTAGATAAAATAAGTCAGGCACAGAAAGATCATTTAGCATGATCTCCTTACCTGTGAGAAAACAGGGTGTATTTTATGTACTACAGAATAAGGGACTAGAGATGGGGAGAGATGTGAGGATGTTGGTCAAAGATTAGATAGGAATTATGAATTTTAGAGATCTTATCACATCACATAGTGATGATAATAATAATGCATTTTGAAATTTCTTAAAGAGTGGATTTTAAATGTCCTTATGCATCTAATAGTTGAAGAGTTGGATGCATTAATGGTCCCCATTAATTCTTCCTATACCGTATATATTTATCAAATGATCACATCATACTCCACAGATAATTATAGCTAATTCTCAATTAAAATTAGAAGAAAAATGAAAGCAAGCTTGTGATAAGTAATATTGATTGTCAACTTGACAGCATCAAGAATCACCTAAAAGACAAATGTCTGAGCATGTTTGTGAGGGAGCTGTTAGTTATTATGCAGCACTGTGCTATCCATTAAGTAGCACTGTTTACCATGCAAGAAAAGCCATGAGGTACAACAAAGCCCACTATAAGACTTTATTAGGAGAAGGAACAGAGGGGAATGTGCTTAAGCCTATGGAAGATTGTGCAGAGACGGGAAGGACGACAAAGAAGAGAGGGGAGGAGTCTGTGACCTGCTTTTTATGGATTCCCCCTCCCCACCCCGCACATTCATGTATGGGTTCACATAGCTACGCCATGCATGCACATAGATTGTGTGATCATGCTGCACTCAAATTATGTGACCATGCAGTGCTCGGATTACATAGACCATAAAGCCCCAGGATGACCAAGCCTCCTGCCTGGCTACTGGACAGCACATGTGCGGCCATGTAGCAACACTCCAGACTCTTCGTTTATTAGAAAAAAATGGCCGGTGAACAGAAATGGGGGCACTGTGTCTTCCAAAACTGCTTCCAGCTGACTCAGTGGGCATTGGTTAACTCTTGGGGGGTAGGAAGGGGATTTTTGGGTAGCCAGACGTCCTGAGAGTGGATTGTCCTCTGCTGTTTTGGGAATCATCCAACACCTGCTGTTTAGGGCTCTGTGGCTGCTTGGGTCTGACAAAGTGCTGTCCAGGTCGATTCAAGCTGGCTCTGGAGCTCGGAAGAATTTTTAAACATATTAAGAAGCAGCCACAGGGAATTCAAAATCTTGAGCTGGTAGCCATGACATTATAATGTTTAGTACTCTGCTATATTGGTTAGTGATGGGGGGGCGATATTTGGAACATGCTTTTAATTTTTACCTGAAATAAGCCTTATCCTGAGCTTTTCCCTGAGATAAGATTTTGAGGCACCTGTTTCCTTTATTAGTTTAGCATCCAGGACACGCAAGTGATCAATTGCTGAGGGCATTTAACAGTAATGGATTGTTATATTAAAGTCTGTTTTTTTGCAGAGTCCAGACACTTTGGGTCTGGGGGTGTAAATACCTCTGGACTGTTACTGTTCCTTACCGCCTAGGTATACTTGATGGTCCTCAGCCTCCAGCTCTATGGTGGTCCTGTAATAATTAGCTGAGTAGTTAATTAGGAGAGGGAACCTGGAAAGAAGAGCTTGTGGGGTAAGACCTCATTCTTTTGGATTGGTGACAAGGCAGTGGATCCTGGTGTCCTCTGGAACTTGAGAGACAGCAGGGCCCTGTCTGTGTCACTGTGCATGGGGAGTAGAAGAGGCACCGCTGACCCGTCTGGAGTGAGGCATGTGGAGGGAGCAAACAAAACAAAGCTCCTGCCTTAGCCAGAAAATCTCTTCCCATTAGGGGCACAGGGCAGGTTGACACAACTAAAAATATGTGGGTGAGAGGGATACTCCTGGAAGTACGATTAAGTGGTAGGGTCTGGTAAGATGGGTAAGGCTGTCCCCCTACCCTGACAATAGGGAAATGAGGAGAGGTGGGAACTCAAAACTCCCACAGGACTGAGTAAGTGGCTTGGTGTCCAAAAGAAAAGAAGTGGGTTGCCCCGATATTGTAAGGGCTATCCTGGGTTCCCTGTGAGAGATGGCACCTTCAATCTTCACCATGGCCAAGCCTAGGAGATAGCTGGAGGGTGGTCTCCATTTGATGTCCCCATGCCACAAGGTGCACGGGGTTAGTCAGCTGACCAGTGTCCCTCTTGGTGGCACTTTGGACAAGACCGAATTGGTGGTCCAAGTGGGACAGGGCACACAATAGCCCAGTGGCCTTTTCTATCACATTTAAAACAGGGACCTGGGGGCTTTGGGTTGCCAGTCAGATAGTGTGTGCCAGCATTTGGCAGTTCTGTTTACGTGCTTCTCATCTCTCCCATGGTACACCTTAAATGCCACAGCTAAAACTTCTGCCTGTGGGAGGGCCCCCTCTCCAGATGCTTAAGTTTAGCCCTGATGTCAGGGAAGTTCTGGGAGACCTGAGACGGATTTTATTCCTTATCTTGAATTATGTTTCTTAGCTTTTTATAGTTTACTTGTTTGAGGGCAGCCTTAGGAAGACCCACCAGGAGGCAGGTTATAACCTGGTCTCTGGCTAGAGAGCTACCCAGGCTATTATAATCCCAATGTGGGTCCTGATCATGAAGCGCCTCAGTCCCGGGTGGGCGGGCAGCACTGGTTTGATGAAACTCATTTGCATGCATCCTAGTCTGTTCCCAGACTCGTCTGTGCTTCTTAGGGCAGCTCAAGAATGAATGACAGGAAGATTGAAGGTGGGAACGAGATTTGGGCAGTTGTAGTGGCCCACTTGATACTGGAGAGCGGGAGCAGAGGTCAGGTAGGCAGAGCTTCTTTGGAGTCAGAGATTCCTCAAGATCAGGTTCCATGACTAGGAGCACATGGGCAGGAGAGAAAGAATCAAAAAGGGAGGGTTCAGAGCTTAGGTAACAAGCTTGGGGGTAAAGTAACTCTTCATTTGCCGGTTTGCTGGCAGAAGTTGGATAACTGCTGTGAAATATCGGGGTCCAAGGAGCCATTAGGTAGCCATATTTATTGTTATCTAAGGTATGTTTAAGGCATTTCTCAGACGAGGAGTGGGACTAAAAGGAAGAAGCCTTATGTCCCATGACTGCAGCAGAGAGAAAAAAATGAAAAACTAAAACACAAACGTGATCCAAGACCACAGTCTTAGGCATCCCTGAGATCAAGGAAGAATCTGCAATTGTGGCACAAGTCACCCAACACTTTGTCAAGATAAAGGTGAGGGCCAGGCGTACATAGCACAAGGACCCCCTGGGTGTCTGACAGCATTCAATGCTTCGTCAAGTGAGAGAATGAGCCAGTGCATGTGCAACCCAAGGACCCCTCAGGGATCCAACATTGGAAAATATATCTCAGGCTGCAGTCTTGGGAAATGGCTAGGGATTGGAAAGGGAAAACTCACCAACTGGAGCAGCTGGTGTTGTGCAAAGTGGTCTGGTGGCCGGGCAAATGAAAAAGCAGGCAGTTGTAGATCAAACAAACCTCAATACAGGGTCCCAGACACAGAGTGCTGGGAGGGCCTGCTTTGTCTAGGCACCAATGTTAGTTTTATGTGGTGCTGTTTACCATGCGAGAAAAGCCACAAGGTACAACAAAGCCCACTATAAGAGTTTATTCAGAGAAGGAACAGAGGGGAATGTGCTTAGGCCTACAGAAGATTGTGCAGAAAGAGAGAAAGAGAGAGAGAGGAAGAAGAGAGGGGAGGAGTCTATGACCCGCTTTTTATGGATTCCCACATACATTCGTGTATGGGCTCACAAAGCTACACCATGCATGTGCATAGATTGCATGATATGCTGCATGCAAATTATGCGACCACACAGCACATGGTAGAACATAAGGCCCCGGGATGAGCAAGCCTCCTGCCTGACTACTGGACAGCGCATGGGCAGCCATGTAGCAACAGGAGTTTCTAGAAGACTGGTTCTCAACCTGTGGGTCATGAACCCTCTAGAGGTCAAACAACCCTTCCATGGGGGTGGCATATCAGATATCCTGCGTATCAGTTATTTACATTACAATTCATAACAATAGCAAAATTGTAGCAACAAAATAATTTTATGGTTGGGAGGGTCACCACAACATGAAGAACTGTATGAAAGGGCCACAGCCTTAGGGAGGTTGAGAACCACTGGACTAGAATAAGTTAAGGTTAATTGAGACTCACTTTATATGAGCAGCACCAGCCCATATATTAAGGTCCTAAACTGAATTAAAAAAGGAAAATGAGCTAAATATCGGCATTCATCTCTCTGCTTCTCATGCCTGCTGCCATGTCTTCCCTTCTAGGATGGGCTGTATCCTCACAAAGTAAGTCCAAACAAATACTGCCTTCCTTGTTGCTCTTGTTGGATATTTTGTTGCAGTAAGAAGAAAGGCAAATCCTACAGGAAATGGGGATGGGAGAGGGGATAAGCCTGAAATTGTGATTCTCAAGACGTAGGGATTTGACTGAAGGAGGATTGTGAAAGGGTTTGGAACTTTGGGCCAAAAAGACTTTGAATGCTGTAAGCAAAACTTAACTAGCAATCATGGTAAGAGCTCCAAATACTAGAAACCAAAAGAAACATGAACAGTGGAGGCCAGTTCATGAAATCTCAGAGAGGAACAGAGATTGTCAGGAACTGGCCTAGAGGTCATTCACATTACATTCTGGAGAAGAATTTGGTAGCATTCTCCCCGTTTCCTGAGAATTTGAATAAGGTTGAATTGAAAAATAAGGGACTGATTTATTTGGTGGAGGAAGGCGCAAGGTGGGATAGCATTCAGGTTGTTCTACAGCTAAAACAATGATGGGAGCAGAAAATTTTGAAACAATGCACCAGTCTGCAGGTAAAAGAGAGCAGTTAAAGGTGCAGATGAGGCAGACACTGAGAAAATAGCTGTAATTGTTAAGGGGATAAATACCACTCAAGAGAAACCTCCTCCTTTCTGTTGGGGTGGCGGGGCAGGAAAAGTGCACTCAGGAAAAGACTTAGACCAAGAGAAAGCTCCAACTGATGCAAATACAAATTAATGTATAAGAAGAAAGCCTTGAAGCCCTAGGGCATCCGTGAAAAGACCTTGTCTCCTGGAGAAGATTTACAACTACTGGGTGACCTTGCAGCAGTGGCTTATCTTAAAAAAGGGGATTGAAGCTGAGATCATGGTGGGCAAGGGACCAAGCATTGTGTATGTGTGTATCTTGCTTTCCATTTAAACGCTACCCTTACAGCAGGACTCAAGGAGGCAAACAAGGGATGCTGGATGTCTTTATCTTTCTTCCCAATATGGCACATTGAATACATCTCTTTTTTTCTACTTTTCATATTAAAAATCAAACCAACAAGACAGGAGAAAGCTTATGCTGAAAATGCTAAGAGGATTCTTTGCTGCTGAGCAACCATCTAAGGAAGGATTTCCCAGAGTCAACATTGAAGGTGCACAGAGGCAGATGCTACCCCAAAGGGGTCAGGCTACATCTGAGACTGCCATCAGAGCCTTACACCATCATCCAAGGAGTCCTTGCTTCTCAGGCCTTACAGAAAGAATACCGAGGGGATCATGAAGGTTCATGTCAAGGTTCCAGAAGGCCTCTGAGTCTAAGAAATGGATGAGTGGATTAGATTCACTTCAAGGAAGTCCGAGAGGACATTTCACATGGCTAGGAAGGTGAAGCCTAAGTTTCCACATCGCAGTATGTTGGAGATGCCAGGAAAGCTGCGTGCACGGAGTGGAGCCAGCCTAGTAGAGGCTACATGTGCTGCAGGAGCAGAGCGAGAGGGGCAGAGCTATCTCAGATCTTTGAAGCCCAGGTGATTCCATCAGGAGCTCAAGATGCCAAACATGGAACTTCAGAAGCTGGTGTTCATCCTTCTGTGTTTTAGCTTTCCTTTGATCAGATACATCATCCCTATTTGAATGGGAATGTTTATTCTGTGCCATTGTATATTGAAATTGTGGATAAATGTATGTATGTATGTATATATGTACATATATACATATCCACATATATATTTGCTCATAGTTAAGAGATCCTCAGTGTTCACAGAGACTTAGACTTTTGGCTTTTGGACAGTTTCGGGACTGCTAAAGACTATGAGAACTTTTGAAGTTGGACTGAGTGTATTTTACATTATAAGATGGCTTTGAACCTATGGAATAATGAGTGGAAATTATACTTTAAAAATTATATGTTTGAGTGTCAAATTAACAAAGGATGGACTTGTGATGGTAATATTTTCAACTTGACAGGATCTAAAATCAGTGGGGAGACAAGTCTCTGGACATGACTAGGAAAAATATTCTAGATTGACTTAAATAAGGTGGAGAGAGCAACTGTAAATGTGGGCTATACTATCCCATGATTTGGGGTCGAAGACTGAACAAAAAGGAGAAGACAAGCTAAGCACCTCCACGCATCTTCTCTGTGGATACAAGGCAACTGTCTGCCATACACTTCTACTGCCAAACCTTCTCTGCTATGAAACACTGTGCCTTCAATGTGCTAGCCAAGACAAACCCTTCCTTCCTGAGGTTTCTTTTGCTAGGAGTTTGCCACAGCCGTGAGAAGAGTGTCTAGCTCCATGTACACAGCTGCAATCCCAGTGTTTGGGAGAAGGAGAACGGAGAACCACAACTTTGATGCAAGTCTGGACTATATAGTGAAAAACCCAAAAGCATGAACATTTTTAAATAAGAAAGTAAAATATGAACTAGGAATGTAGCCCAGTTGGTAGAGCACTTGCCTAGCAGACACAAAGCCCTGGGTTTAAGTCCCAGTAGCACATAAACCATAGTGATGCATGACTGTAATCCCAGAACCAGGGGCAGAGGCAGAAGGAACAGAAGTTAAAATTCAATCTTGACCACATATTAAGTTAAAGGTCACCCTGAAATATATGAGACCCTATCTCAAAAAGCCAAACAAATAAAGTCATTGTCACAGGGTCCAGCTACCAGGAAACATTGTATCTTTGATGGCAGCCATGAAACAGCTGAAATGTCTCCCATGCTGTGTGAGCATGTCTCTACCAACTTTCAGTGGTTAGCCTCGTGCCCAGTTGTGGTGACATTTTGTGTCCCCCAATGTATTGTGCACCCTTATAAGGCTTATCTAAAGATCAGAGGAAAAAGCCAGCCACTGTATTAAACATAGAAGTCAGGCAGTGGTAGCACATGCCTTTAATCCTAGCATTCGAGAGGCAGAGATCCATCCAGATCTCTGTGAGTTCGAGGCCACACTGGGAACAGAGCCAGGTGTGGAGGCACACACCTTTAATCCAAACACTAACCATAGAGGTCTGGAGGTCTGTACAGACAGACAGGAAGTGATGTAGCTGGGTGGAGAGAGGACGTGAGATGGCAAGGCACAGAAAGGTATATAGGCGTGGGTATACAGGAAATAGGTCTGTCTTTGGGTGAGGACTTCTGCTGTGGGATGGTCTGTATGTCAAATGCTCTGATTGGTCAATAAATAAAACACTGATTGGCCAGTGGCCAGGCAGGAAGTATAGGCAGGACTAACAGAGAGGAAAATTGAGAGAACAGGAAGGTGGGAGGAGACACTGCCAGCCATGACAAGCAGCATGTGAAGATGCCGGTAAGCCACAAGCCACATGGCAAGGTATAGATTTATAGAAATTGATTAATTTAAGATATAAGAACAGTTAGCAAGAAGCCTGCCACGGCCATACAGTTTGTAAGCAATATAAGTCTCTGTGTTTACTTGGTTGGGTGTGAGCAGCTGTGGGACTGGCGGGTGACAGAGATTTGTCCTGACTGTGGGCCAGGCAGGAAAACTCTAGCTACAGACTTCTAGTGGTAAGAACATGGCTGGCTTCTTTCTACAACCCCGATCTCTCAATTTTTACCCCAATATCTGACTCCATGTTTTGTTTTTTTTTTTATTAATAAGACCATAGCAATTTGTCTTACACCCAGTACAACTTGCAGGTTCAGCACCCAAATCTACAAACATTCCTTACTCCCTCATCTCCTTGACTCCTAGGATATAGTAACCATGCCATACCCACTCTTCTAGTTTGGGCCTTGATTTTGCAGTTTTACTTCAATCTGTCAGAATCTTTAAGACTCAAGTGATGAGCCATTCATTGCCTGATATGCCGTGACTGTCCCAGTCCTACACCATCTTTCTCCTTTTACCAACCATTTCTCTACTCCCTCTTGCCACTACACTACTAGAAGATATACCTTAGGCCAGGCCCCTCATCAAAATCTAAGGAGACACAATTCTGTACAATCAGCAAGAGAACCCTACAAGTCAACATCAAATTCCAGAGATGGGGTGGGTAGTACCATGAGAGTACCTCCAGGCATCTCTTTTGAGGTCATACAGGTCTCCTCACTTTATGATAGTATATAAGGAGGCTGAGATGGAACATGTGGGTTCTCACTTCTAATTCATACATTCACTCTCCTGATATAGCTATAAGGGAAGCCAGGAGCTCAATTGAAAGCCAGACAATTCTGCCCCTGCACTAGGCACACTGTAGGGGCTCTATGGGGCCCCTGGAGTTGTAGCAAGTAGGAAGGGGTGCAAGCAAGACCTGACAGTGTAACCTCATAGAAAACAATCAATGGTGTCTAGTGATGTACTGATCACACAATATGTGTCAATCTGACAAACTGATTGGAAGGGGGGAAGTCACAGAAAAGGTGACTTGAATGTCCTTTCTAACCTGTGTCAACTCCCTATGATAATGATGCCTTCCCAAGACCAAGATGAGGAAATAGCCTCCACTACCAGAGACTGGGAAGTGATGTGCCTAGAGATGTGCAAAGATACACTGATTTCAGTAAAGTAAGTCTTTTTCCATCAGCTCTAACATGCAGGTTTCTGCAGAAGTTGGTGTGACTGGTCTACCTCCTAACCACCCTGGCTTGTTATCTCTCCTAAATGTATAAACATATTTTAAAAATTCTGATTTGGCATCTTTAGGGGAGAATATTCACAATCTTGAGAGAGTCCTCGTGTGCACATAAACAAAATTTGTAGTTTTCTCCTATTGATTTCTCTGTCTCTACTTGGAGCCAAACTCCTTAGTCCCTCAATTAAAAACTAAGATGGGTTGGTGTGATCATTGATCTCCTCTGTACCAGCCGAGAAGTGTGCACATATAAAAAGAAAATAATCTAAGCTTGCTTGAGCATAGACATTCCCTTTATCTTATGTATGCTTGAGCCCCCAGCCTGGATAGAAGAGCTGCCACAAAGTGGAACTGAGTACTTTGCTTATCTAAGATTTCCTCTCTCAACAGAAAATACAGAAATAACATGGCAAATACAACCAATTGCACATTTTCAATTTCATGTGTGGTAGGTTTTATTATGGCAAATTTGCATATGTGAAACTTGATCAAAACTATACACCATGGAGTACCACCTCTCCAATGGTAGTGTGTAATCCCATTGGGTGAGAATAAGACTACTACTACAATTTTGGAGACAAATTTGAAACAACCTTTATTAAATACTGACCAGCACGAAGGACACGTCCATACCTAGGATTCTCAGAGTATGGCTGCAAATTACATTAGTTAGAGGCTTATAAAGGCAAAACCTACTAAGTACTTCCCACTTTGTCCAATGGGGGCAAGCTTATATCCTGACATACTTACTTTTTGTCTATGGACCCCCTCAACTACACAAACAATAGCCTCCAATATTCTGGGAAGCTATCTGTCCTTGGGCAAGTGGGGTTTATAGGTTAGAGACATTTTTGTTTTATAGATCTCTTAGGCACAGCAATGTAAACTTAAAACATAATTTACCCATCGTAAGTGATCTCACATTTATGACCAGCAGTCAGTACAAATCCCCTGTTAACTTACTCACTAGTTTTCTATTGTGGCTGAAACAAATGGCCACAAGTTTCGAGATGTAATGACTTAAAGCACAAATACACTATTTTACCACCTGGTATAAGTTCCACACGGGACTCTTGTCTTGTTCCTTGGGAAGGTGGAGGGAGGGAGAAAACCGTCCCCTTACCTTTTCCAGCTCCTTGTGTGTCCCCTGTCACATGCTGCTCTTTCTGCGTGTTCAAAGCAGCTCTGTGTCTGTGTGGGCTTCAATAGTAATCATGTCTTTCTGACTTTCTGCCTTACTCTCCCACGTTTAAACATGTTGGGATTACACTGAGCCCCCATCTCTAGATCGTGTCACATGGCTGTAATCCTGTGTCATGTGACCTAACATATTCACAGTCCAACATCAGGCCAGGCATCTTTGAAAGGAATATCAGTATGCTCACTGCTCTCGCCACAGTTAGATTTTCAGAAGTCTGAATCTCAGATACAATAGGAGCTTTTGCCTAGGCTCCTAAGATAAAACCCGGCTTTTCAAGTAAGTGCTTCATCCAGGGAGGCTCTGGTCCCTGAAAAGGACAAGGCAGCAGTATTCAAAAGACCATCTGAATGAGAAGAAATCCAAAACTATCAGGGCATAGGGAGATCCTGAAGAGTCTGCATGTGGCTGAGGAGATTTAACTTCAGAACAGTCTTGTGCGAAGGACAAATCCATTTCTACTTGTATTTTCTCTTTTCTGCTCTCTTGTCTAAGTGACTTACAACCTCCTGCTTTTCTCTCTTAGTTCATCTCATCTAAGTCCTCTTCCCTTTTTCTTCCTCACCGTCCTCTCTTAGCCCTGTCTCATTCTTTTTTCCTACAATTCCAACTCGCCCCATGGCCCAGAAGCTGAAGAGCCCACCCCGGGCCTGCATCTGTCCCTTGGGTGACTGAGCCACTGCAGAGTTAGGTAGCTGCCATGGGCTCTGTGCAGGTGCCTCCCTGTAGAACCAGAGCTGCTGCAGCAGGTAGGAGGGGAGAATTCAAGCTGGATTTTGATGCAGGAGACTGAAATATTCCTGAAAGGGATGCACTGAAGTCACTGAACTGTCAAATCCCTATTGTGCCTCCAGGAGGCTGGCCCGCTTGAGGATGCTGATCTGAGACCTTTAGGGCACTTCTACCAAGCAGAACAGGAAGTGCTTCCCCACATGTCAAAGAGAATTCCTGGAGAGAAGCTGTGTCAGCAGAGAGGGGGTGACTGACAGTGGTGTAGAGAGGTGGGAATGTTGCCAATCCAGAAGCTAATTACCTCATCTCAGACAAGCGTTAAACCGCTAAATAGATGTACCTTCACCACTCCTGTGTAAGAACTAACATCCTGTGATGAACAGATAGGAAACTTTGGGACTCTATTAACTTTGCAGACCACTAGCTTCCACCAACCCAAAAGCTAATAATGTCATCAGATACCCGAGAACTATCAAAAAGCATCCCCCATCTTGTTAGGCCTCTCCAGTGTACCCACCAATGTATTTTAAACTTGCCTTGATTTAAGACTTCCTTTGTTCTGTAAAACTATTATAAAAAAAATTCATGAAACTGCTCTCACATTGGAACAAGGAATTTGGGGTAACCTAAATCTGTGTTCCTGAGCCATGGTTACTCCAGAATAAGCTTATCTCTTATTCCCTTTAAGGTGAAAGCTATTGGGGTTTGGGGGGGGGGCTGGGAGGATGTGTGTGTGTGTGTGTGTGTGTGTGTGTGTGTGTGTGTGTGTGAACATACTGAATGAGCCAACTTTGCTCAATTTCATATAGCTCTTCTTCACATCATAACAAAAAAAAATCAGTGAGTTAGCAGCAGCTAATCACTTCCAGTAAAGGAGAGACACACTAACCATGAAGCTGATGTTTGGTCTTCTTTTCTTTCAAAACTCCTAGCACTAAATAATACAAATAATGTATTGAATTACATTAAGTCTCAGAGTTAGTCAACGTTCATGAATGTAATTAACTCTTAAAGTTAAAAAAAAAATGGAGACAGTTAATAAATGCCTCTGAGAGGAGCTTTGGTGCAGCCCAGGTCAGACATAAATGAACCAAGACGCTGACTTCCAAGGCTTCATTCTGGTAGTTCATAAGAGGAATGACTCTGCTATCCAAAAGCCCAGATCAGGATTTCAAAGAAAAGACTCCAATTTTAGAATCATCCCCTGTAGAGTGAGCAAATGTTCATCAAGTCATGAGAAATGGCTTGTTGAGTGGATGGAGAACCTCCCTCTTGGTATAAGCTGGAGCTTAAGAAATTTAGAGAACATTGAGAGAATCCCCCAAATCTACAGAGAAGGACCCCCCATGTCCATGATAGACATCTCTGATCTTTCACAGAAGTAATGTAAGTATCAGATGATTCCAGTATTGCCAAAGAGGCCTAAGGTTAGGACAAAAAAAAAAAGGATTAATTTGAAGTTATGGAGGTTTGTCCAGTTTTTTAATGTTTTTATTAGTTCTTTGAGAATTTCATATAATGTATTTTGATCATATTCACCCCCAGTTCCTCCAAGATACACCCCCATGTCCCTACCTCCATGCATCCTGCTCCCCCCCTTTTATAATAACCTATTTACACCAATTTGTGCTGCCTGTATACTCCTGGATATGGGGCCATCACTGGAGAATGGTTGACCTACCAGTCACCACACCCTGAAAGAAATTGAGTCTCCCTCCCCCAGAGCCATCAATTTTCAATAACCACTCAGGGGTGAGGGTTTGAAAACTGCTTTCCACTCCATACTGGAATTTTGACTGTGTTGATGTTATGTGGGTTTTCTTCAGCAACATAGCTGCTGTGAGTTCATGAGTGTGGTGATCCTCTCCTGGCCAGCCGACATGTGCACTGTGGTACTCCGGACTCCTAGCTCTTAGAGACTTTCCACTCCTTCTTCTGCAATGGTTCCCGAGCCTTGGGGAGTGGGTGTGACGTAAAGGACCCTGAGCCCTCCACTGACACTTAATCACGCATTTTGACCAGTTGTGAGTTTCTGCATTGACTACCGCCCACTGCAGAAAGGAATGTCTCTGGTGATGTCTGAATAGTGAACTAACTATAAGTAGAAACATACATTTAGACGGCAGTTCAACATTATGTCCATTTAGTAGAATAATAATGGTAGTTCACCCCTGGGAGCTGCGGAACTCCAAAACCATGAGTTTGGGGCCAGATTTGCAGTACCAGGCATGTGTTTCCTCCTGTGAACCAGGCCGAAATCTAATCAGAAAGCAGCTCGTTATCCCCATAATGTTTTCCACTGGCAGGCATCTCTTACCGCACCGGGAACTATTGCAGGTCACAGGGTTCACAACTGGAAAAGAAGACTATTGGTGACCTTTCCCCCCAGCAACTCGAATAGCTCCTCCCACTAGACTGAAAGTTGGCACACAGGAGGAGGCTTCCTTGTCAGTACGAAGTTGATTTATTCACTTCCTGTGACTACTAAGTGTGGTGTCTTCAGGAATAAGGTCTTACCATCAAGTTCTGGTTGTTGTCCAGTTTTTGTTCCTCTGTGAACTCAGGGTTCAACATCCTGAAACAAACCAAGTAGTCATGGAAATCAGGGGGAAGTGCAGCATCGGAAGGTAGGATCCACCTCCAAAGAGAAGCCTGGATCTCAACAAGAGGCATAGGCCTTGGTCAGAATGGCGTCACATACCTATCAGGGCCTGCAGGTTTCTCCTAACATCTGGTTTTCTCCGTGGACTCCTCCCATATCTGTCTACACTCTTCACTATCATTAAAAAAAATTCTTAGTTATGTTAATAATGACCACAGTGTACAATGGAATAGAGATTTTTTTTTAATGTCACATTAAGTTCAAAACCCCAAATGGCAAAATTCCATCTCCAGTGTCATTAGCTTACAACCAAGCTCGCCACTGAGACTGCTGTAGCCATATGATAAAGATATGCACTTTTGGAAGCCATCTCTGAAAGTCCTAAACTTGCAGACAAACATGCATCAGCTAGAAAAATAGCTCCAAACAGCAACAATAACAAGCCTGAAATATGTGGCACACAAACCCTAGGTGTGTTTGGAGCCTTAAGTACTTGTATGTGGAATGGATGTCTTAGTATTCCTTCCAACCTTAACAGCCTTAGGTTGGCTGTTGTGGGTGATGAATCACATATTCGATGGACCGTCCCTGCACCTCACTGCAGACAATGCCTGTCCCAGGAGGCATAGACCTTGGAAAGTCCTGGTGCAAGAAATGGCAATTAAGCCAAAACAGCTGTGCAGCAAAACCTGAGTTCAGATGAGGTCTGAAAATACAGAACTCTGGATTGTACATGGAACTACCAGGTTATATTCTACAGAGGAGGGTAAAGAATAACGTTTTTTTCCAACAGCTTCTCAGCTGATCCCAGTGCCTGACCTCACCATCTGTCTATAAAACATTGTGTGTGAGCTGCTAACTCAGCCCTGATTTTTCAAATTAGAGAAGACAATACTAAAGTCGCATAAAACCTAAGACTTTCCAATGCCCATCTCGGAATCTGTTTGTTTTCCACCCCTAGAAATGTTGAGGAAACTTGGGTTTTTTATCAGCATAGAAGGGCAGTGTTAGCAGCAGCAACCAAAGAAGTGTAGATATGCTTGTCAGCAAGAAGAGAGGGCATGCCAACAGTCCATGCTCCTTTTTCCTGGGGCATCTTTGTATCTGCACCAGCAGAAGGGGTCACCTACTGTTAGGGAGGGTGTGTTACATGCAGTGAATATTTCCTGGAAATGTCCTCACAGGCTTGCCCAGAAGATAAAAATGACCATAGCAATTTCTTTTGTTTGTCTTATAGACTTCCTGGTGGGATTTGATCTTTTACATGTGCTGTCAGTAACTAACTCATTGGAAGCAAGGGGTTGAGAATCCCAGTCCCAGGCTCAAGTTCAGGGATGCAGACCAAGCGTGATTGTGCTCCCTGATGATGCTCTGCAAGGGTGGAGCACACTCCAATTTTAACCATGTTTAATCATTTCCCAGCCATAATCATACCAGAGGGAGGACGAGGTCCTAGGAAAGCAGCTGGAAATCTGCCACAGCACTGGCTCCTTTTCCTCCCTTCCACCCTTCCTCCCTTCCTTTATCCCTCTCTTCCTCCCTTCCTCCCTTCCTCCATTCCTTCCTTCCTTAGCTCCTCCCTCTCTTTCTTTTTTTCAATGTAGAAAAAGTTCCAGGCTAGCCTTGAACTCTTGAGATCCCCCTGCCACTATCTCTCAATTGCCAGAATTAAAAGCATACACACCATGCCCACAACTGCCTCTTGCTAGATGAGTGAACTCGGGCAACCTCTTAGCTTTTAGTCACGGATCAAGCAGGCTACCATATGCATATGTGCCAGAAAACACTATGTCTAGATTCTAGGGAGAAGGTAAGCTCTCATAAACATCACAAGTAATAATTTTGTTTATGTAATATGGGCTATGAACTAATCAAGGACTTTCTCAGAGCCTGTGTTTGCTCTCCTATCAGAGAATGTGAGAAGCCATACAGCTATTTCCCAGTCGTCCAGGGTGTGAGGACTCAGATTCAAGGAAACAGAACAGTAAAGGGAAGTCATTAATTCCTCCAAGATTATTTTCTAGGTTTTTCCCTTATGCACAGAGAGAAGCACAGATTTCATCACTGCTGGAGATGGAGGCACCAATGAGAAGGAGACCTGAAATTGCTGTTAGCTAACAGCCCACGGGTCCCAGCACCTGTTTCTCTTCCCTGGGCTTCCAGAATTCTGGAGCACTTTGGGAACTGAAACCAGAATCCTTGAACAGCTCCCTTGCCCTGAGATCCCAATGGGGAAAACACACTGGGTCCCAAAGTTCCCTCAGAAGCCTAGCTTCCATACTGCACCCCCAGCCGAATCCTTCTGTTCACCCACACAGCTGTACTCCCAGCTGCCCACCAGGTGCTCACGTCTTGGCAGCTTTTAGCATTTGAGGCTGACAGGGTTGGCTCACTGCCTACCTTTGTACTGCTTTAGAATTTCTACAATTCTTGTCTGTAATGGAAGACAATTGCAGATTCTTAGGAATTGTTTTCTGAGTAGAAAGAAATGGATACATATGGGCTTTTCTGAAGGAGTTAATTGAAGGCTCCACAGGATGCAGCAGATAATGCTGCATTGGTCAGCCTGACACAGCAGGAACCTTACGTGGTGGTACTTCAGTCGCTTGCCCTGCCTTTCCACTGCCTGCCAGGGTTGTCCCTGAACCCCCTGTGGGGCATAGTCCTAGGCTGAGGTTCCTCTAAGCACTCTGTCTGAATATACAATGCTGGGAGCAAACACTGGGACAGCTGGCCCAAAGGTGGCCTGGACCAGAACAGTGCTGTACAGTCAATGTGCTGCCAGACAGTGACACCACCAAGCTCCCATGGATAATTCCAAACCTGTGGCCACACAGACAGTCCTGGTTAAAACTGGTGAGTCAGAAAATGAAACCAAACGCATGCCTGTGGGGAAGGGACATGGACAGTGGAGAGGGCATCTGATGGGTTGGAGCAAGATGAGAAAGTGTGGGGTGAGAGTAGACGATGTACTGTATACGTGGATGAAATTTACAAAGAACAAATGAACTTTTTAAAAGCTTATTTGTTTTGGGAAAGCGATTAGGATTCGTTGGTTAATCTCTTGATATCCTCACAATAGGAGAGTGTTGTTAGACGACACTAGAAAGCAGAAAGACTTAACTGGAGGAAATGGGTCCCTAGAGGCATGCCCTGAAACAGAGATGACTTCTTCCCAGTCTCTTCTGTTTCCTTTTGGCTTCCTGGCTGCCATGGCGTGAACAGCTTCCCTCCACCATGCCCTTTCTTCATAATGCCTTTCCTTGTCATAGGCCAGAAAGCCACCTATGGACTTTAACTCCTGAAGCCATGACTCAAAATAAACTTTTCCCCTATTAAGGTATTTATACAGGGGATTTGTCACAGCAGAAAAAAAAGAGGCTAACCATCCAGTTCACTTTTCTACTGCTTGGCTAAAACACTAACCAAACTCCACCTGGGGAGGAAGCAGTTTATTTGTCTTATAAGTTATAGTCAGTATGTCATTGAGGAATCCAAGGCAGGAACTGAAGCTGAGGCCATAACAGGGCCATTGCTCACTGGCTTGCTCCCCAAGGCTTTCTCAGCCCGCTTTGTTATAGGACTCAGGCCTACCTGCGCAGGGCACTGCCCTTAGTGGACTATGCTCTCCCATACCAATCATTAACCAAGAAGATGAGCCAGGGACATGTTCCCAGGCCAGTCTAACAAAGGCATTTTCTCAACTGAAGCTCCCCCTTGCTAGATGACCCTGGTTTGTGTCAAGCTGACAGAAAGCAAGAAAACATAACGACATTTCAAACGTTCCTGTTGATCCTCTAAGACTTTCAAAATTGCAAGGCCAGAATGAATGAATTTTGCTTGCAATAAGATGTGATTTCGAAAAACTAGAACAGAACATCATGAATTGACTGAATGTTCAATCCCATTAAAATTCCTGTGTTGAAATCCTCTCAGGATTGGTGGATCTTGGTTATTGAGTTAATGAGATCTAGGATCGTGTTGGAAACACACCTCTGGGTGTGTTTGTGAGTACATTTCCAGGAAGGTTTAACTGAGAAGGGATGACCCACTCTGAATATGGGCAGAATCATTCCATGGACTAAGGTCATAGACTGAATAAAACCAAGAAAGTGAACTAAGCTCTCAAATTCATTTCTCTCTACTTTCTGACTACAGATGTGATGTGGCTGGCTGCCTTACTCTCTGCCACCAGGACTTCACCACCATGGTGGGCTGTGTTACTTCCTTTAAGTTGAAATAAAGTTTTTTGTTGTTGCAGAATAATTGTTTAACTATGTAAAAATGTCTTGCATTTGTTTATGCTGCATTTGTTTAATTATGTAAAGATGTGTTGCTGTTTCACCTTGCCTGCCTAAGGCACTTGATTGGTCTAATAAAAAGCTGAATGTCCAATAGCTAGGCAGAGGAAGCATAGGTGGGGCTGGTGGGCAGAGAAAAAAGGGAGCCAGACAGACAGACATGGAGGAAGCAGGAAAGCAAGATGGACAGTACATAGATGAGGTAAACAAGCCTCAGGAAAGCATATAGATTAATAGAAACAGGTATATTTAACTTTTAAAAAAGCTAGCTAGAAACAAGTCTAAGTTAAGGCCAGGCATTCATAATTAATAATAAAGCTCCATGTCATGATTTGGGGGCTGGTGGTCTAAGAAAGCCTGCTACACTTTTTCTTCTTTAAGTTGCTTCTAGTCCGGCATTTGGTCACAGCAAATGGGAAATCAACAAGCACACTGTCTTATCTCACTCTTGCTGTATGAGGATACACATTAAAAATCAGCTGCTCAAAACCAGAATGCTGTCCTGCCCAGAATCAAGCCATGTTGGAACCTTGAGCTTAGATGTACCATAATCCAGAACTGAGAAATCAAGGTGTTGTCATTAGAAATCCAGTCTGTAGCAATAATACTTTCTTGTTAGTCAATACAGTAATTTGATACAGCAGCCCCAACTCTAGCCTGGTCTACTTTGTTCTATCCTTTGTTCTCTACTTATCTTCTTCTTGCTTCTTTTCTTCTACATCTTTTTTTTTCTAGTTCTTTCTACCATTGCCAGCAGCCGCCCCCTCCCCCTTTTCTTTTTCTCTTCTAAAACTTCCTGGCTATCTCTGAACTACTCTGTGCAATAAAGGATTCATCCAAAGGTGAAAGAAAGATGCTTTATCCAATTATAATGGAATTCACAACTAATCATTTTTTTTTACACATTTAGTTGTAAAACAATTTGCACTACGTTACTGCAGATAGTGGGAAGTTACACGTATATACTAAAAACAAGAAGAGAAAACTTTGGAAATAAGAACAATCAACATCTTTTACTGGCCAGGTCACTGAGGAGACATCCCTTCCAAGTCACTCCCCTCTGCCCATCTTGGCACAGGAGCTAACACTCTGTAGAGAGAGAAAGAAGCCCATGGTAAAGACTGCAAGTTGCCTATTAGCATACCAAAGTGCCTGCTGGCCTCCAGGCTCAGTCAGTGATGGCTTCTCTCAGCTCTTCTCACTCCACCTCTGCCCTAAACTACATGGGCTTCCCTCCTCCTAGCTTCTCATTCCTACATACTCCTGCCATTTGGGCCAGGCACCCTCTTTGCTCTCTTGGTTATCTTCTCCCCCTCTCTCTTGCCCCTCTCTCTTGGTCCCTCTCTCTTGCTCTCCCTTCTCTCTCTCCTTTCATGGCCCAGTTTGGTCTGCTAGTCATGTTCAGGTTACTACTTTCTCTTCCTGTTCTGGACCCCTCTAGATGTCTCTCTAGTGGTACTGTCCCTCAAATCTACAATAAAAACCTTCTCCTCAACTGCTAATCCTGAGGTTCACAAGAAAAAAACCAGTACCACAATTTTGAGCCAAATTTGAAGCAAGCTTTAATTATATAATGACCAGGATGGACTTTGGTCAGGACCATTCCCTAGAATCACAGCTGAGTGTCCATAAGACACATGTTGTAGGAGTTATTTAAGAACAAACCCATATGACCACCATATTTTCCTGTGTGGCTTGTCTCTTATTTTCCAAGAACTACAACTCCCAGAGTTCCAGGAAGTTACCTGGTTCTCAGGCAGGTGAGTCTTACACGTTAACTTCGGGTCTTACACAACCAGAACTGGGAGTGGTCATGTGCTCATTTCATTTGGTCATTCCATCATCACCACTGACACAGCATCTTCACCAGGGTTATCACCATCATCAT
>CABHPR010148344.1:7132-35253 GCA_902168415.1 Peromyscus melanophrys | reverse complement strand
ACACACACACACACACACACACACACACACACACACACACACACACAAACAATCAGTACCAATCAATGGTCTCTTTTATTGCCTCTATAGTTTCCCACAAAGCCATGGAGTTAAAATCACAAGGTATGCTGCCTTTGAATTGCTCTTGTCACTGGACAATACATCCTATTAAGGACCAGCTGAAGGCCCAACCTCTTGTTCTCTCTGGTGACCATCCCAACTCAGAGGCTACCTAGGGGTTCATCTCATTAGATCCAAAGGGAATAGAACAAGGAATATACTTTTACTACCTGAGAGACCTGAGGATTTAGATTTTGATATGGTGGAGTTACACCCAAAAGTCAACCTTTTTTTACTTTTATAGTAAGTTTTTGTCCTGAGTTGATAATGTGATTTATTAAAACCTTATTCTATTTTCTGTATTTCCACAGTTTTTATTCTTAATTGATTTTTAATTTTATCAGATTTTCCCATCTTTGATATTATAAACCTCTCCTAAGTTTTCAATTAATAAAGAGAATTGTACTTATCAATTTTTTTCAGATTCTAAGTTGACCACACATTTCTAAATCCCAGCCATTTTTCACAACATAATGTGTAATTTTTATGCCTCCAACTTGGTAATATTTCCTTTACTGTGAATTCTCTATTCTCATGATAATAAAGGTCAGTAACTTGCTTGATTTTTAAATCATAGCTTGACTATCAAATGGAGTGCTTTATTTATTTGTTTATTGTAAAATAAGCTCCCCAAGGCCCAACAACATGAACAATGCATCCCACTTGGTCAGATGACCGTGAATAGAACACATCTGGTTCCTCCAGGTTATAGACTTTCCATTTCTGATGATTATTTTTAAATATCTTCCGTTTTAGATTATGATTCAGTTCTAGTTTGCTTACTGTTACTATAGTAAATGCCATGACTCAAAGAAATTTGGGGAGGAACAGATTTATTTTATTTTACACTTCCAAGTAACATCCCATCATTGAGGGAAGCCAGGACATGATCTTAGGACAGGAACCTAGTGTCAAACTGTCCTTCTTACTTGTTTTCTCTGACTCATGTTCAGTTACCTTTCTGATATAGCCCAAGCCCACTTACCTAAAGATGAAATTGCTCACAGTAGCCAGCCTACATCAATTAGCAAACATGAAAATATCTCCACAGACATGGCCAAAGGCCAACTTTATGGAGGCTATTCTTCAGTTGAAGTTCCCTTATTGCAGATGGGTCATGGTGACATCCAAGACCAGCCATCACAGAGGCTCTGAGAGGAGGAATTGTGTTCATATCAGGTATTATATGCATTGGGTACTCTTGACTTTGAGGAGTATGGAGATGCAGCAACAGTTGTGACTGGGAAGCTAGAGATCTAAAAGGCCACCTGGTAGTAGAGGGTGGAGGGGGTAGCATGAAAACCATCTGTCAATTCACATTTCTGTTTCCTTGGTCCTCAGGAGCAGAAAATAGAGCTGACCATGCCCTCCAGAGTCCAGAATGTGGAGCTCTGCTGTGTGGGGATTACTTTGTCTTTTGCTTTAGGTCACTTTCTTCATCAGCGTGTCCATACTTACCTTCCTGAATCTACCTAGATCTATTGACATTATGTGTTTGACAAAGGACCCAAAGGACAGCAAATATTTAGGCACATATACACCCTACAGCAGTAGTTCTCAACCTTCTTAATGCTACAGACCCTTTAATGCAGTTCCTCATGTTGTGGTGACCCCAGCCATAAAATTACTTTGCTTCATAACTGTAGTTTTGCTGCTGTTATGAATCTTAATGTAAGTATCTGTGTTTTCTTATGGTCTTAGGTGACTCCTGTGAAAGGGTCATTGAGCCCCAAAGGGGTCATGACCCACAGGCTGAGAACACTTGCCCTAGAGCATGCACAGCATTTCTACCATGGTTCATGTCTCTATTCTACTGGAACGGTGTCTGGCCTCTAAATCATGTTCTGTCTATTGTCTTTTATCTTACTCGTTTCATGCCAGTGTTGGCCCTGTTGTGGATGAAGGACACAGCCCTTGAGATCCTCATGGGAAGGAGGATGCCATCACCCTGAAGTGTTGACTGTACAGAAGAAATACAAATATGCTGTGCTGAGTGTGGAAGACAGTGTTCAGAGGCAATGATGAGGGGCATGACTGAATGATGAGCCAGCTGGGCAGGGGCAATAACTAAATACCACTGAGCCCTGAACTGTGTGGAATGGTACCTAGAATGTGGATGAGGGTAAAAAGCATGATAATACCCTATTGCTGTCAATGTGGATGCTAGACATAGAGAATCAACTTTAACTGACTAGAAAATGTTTCCTTCTCTGTCTCTCTGTATCTCTGTCTCTGTCTCCCTCCCCCTCTCTCTGTCTTTCCCTGTCTCAGTCTCTCTCTCTCCTCCTCTCTCTATCTCTCTTTTCCCCTCTCTTCCTCTCCCTATCTCTCTCTGTATCTGTCTCTTCCTCCTATCTCTTTCTGTGCTTGTCTCTGTCTCTGTCTATCTCTCTTTCTCTGTCTCTCTATCTCTTTCTATATCTCTACCTCTTTCTGTGTCTGTGTCTCCCTGTATCTGTCTCTCTATCTCTCCTTGTGTGTCTTTCTGTTTCTGTGTCTCTGTTTCTGTGTCTCTCTATCTCTGTCTCTCTGTTCTCTGTCTCTGCCTCTCTCTGTCTCTCTGTCTCTGTCTGTGTGTGTGTGTGTGTGTGTGTCCTGGCTATCTTAAATAGTGATAGAAGGTGTTATATAGGCTGCTGGGTGAAAAAAAATCAATAATATTCATAATTGTTCCCTGTATGCTACAATACTAATCTGCCTGGCAAGATGTGCCCACTGTACAATAGTGGCATGATAGTTATGGGGTTACCAATTGCTTTCTGATTGGATATGAGGCCTGCTGCACAGGAGAGATTTCATGCCTGGTACTGTAATCTTGCTCAAAAGTCCATGACCATGGAGATCATACGCCTGAGGGAAGAGCCTACTAATGCTGTCTTGCTAAGTGTTTGTGCTGTCAAACTGCCTTTGAATCATGTGTTTTTACCTACATATTTGTGTTTCTTGCAGCTCTGATCAGAGAAGCTTCTTTTAGCAGACAGTAGTGGTTTGAATGCAGTCTTGTAACTTGTAAACGTACTGAGTGTAAGTAACTGTGTGATCCGATGTGACTGGGTCATCCATATCAACCTCCCCACTTCCACTGCTCAGGGAACTTTGCAGAAAAGAGTGTAGAAAGAATGTCAGAGCTGGCAGATATGGAGAAGAGCTGTGGAATACTGATTTCATGATATGACATGGCTATTGAATGCATCAACTCATAGCATCTATGATTGTCTGCCCAATACTTGCATAAGATCAAGCTAGTCCCAATTCTATTATGGATTGGGAAGGGGCCATTGGCTGCAGATGGATCACTCTTCTTTAGTGACATGGCCCTTGGGACATTGTCTATGCCCCAGTGCATGGACTCATACTTTTGTGCATACTAACATTTATAATTAGATTCAAGGTGTAATAAAAATAAATAAAAGAGTATATGAAGTTGAGAGGGAGGGGGACAATAGAAGAATTGAGGGGAAGTAGTGGTATACAGATATAACCTAAACACATTGTATAAATGTATGAAATTTCCAAATAAAAATACTATTTCAAAAGAAAGAAAGGGGAGAAAGTCTCTCTCTGCCCCAGGAGAATCAGAATTGTGTGAGGAATGAGATGAGCCTGGCAAGAAGACATGAGAGTGAGAGCATCCCAGAATTTAACAGGTGATTCATATTGACCTGGGGAGATCAGGGGAATGAGACTGCTGACCACACAGTCTGCCCCAACCAGTGGGTTCAGAGAGAATTTGCTGAGGGATCATCTTCTGGGAGCCATGTGACTTCTTTAGGGGACAGGGCCTGAGAAGAGCACTAACAAGTTCTTCTTGTGTCAAGGCCTGAGAGAATTTAACCCATTTTTGGCAAGACCAATGGATAGTTCGCTGCATAATTCTGGGCATGCCCCCAGGAGCATATGTGCTACCTACTGTCCTTGCTTTCTTTCCATAAATTATATTGCTGGCCTCTAGTTTCACCTTAGAGCCACAGATGAAATGGCTATTGCATTAGGAAAACTTCCCCCTGATGACTCTCCTCTGGGTGAGCCAGAGGGTATGTTGTTAAAAAATATACAGTGGATCCAATTCAGTTCCTAAAGCCTTTGCTGTTTCAACTGTGACCATGAATTCAGGATTTTCAGGAACAGGATGCTGCCTTCCCAACGCACCTTGTGACCAGTCTGAAAGAGTCACAGTAGTTCATGACATTACAAATTTGCACAACTGTTCTGGAGTGAATGATTCTGACCACAAGAGTCTAGGAGAAACACAAACAAATAGATGATATCAAGAGTTAATGGGAACAGTCTAGGAACAGGGAATGAAACAGAGTCATAGAAACCCACAATGCCCTCTTTTCTAATAGCGGTGCCAACACTGCAGGAAGCTGAGAGGAAGGGGATATGAAAACAAGAGAGAAGCAGTGCCAACTGTTGAAGGCAAGCTTTTAAGTTATGCAGCTTACAGACTGATGGGAGAGAACCTGGTATATTTCCCATAGCAGATAGAGTAGTACAGAATGAAGAATGAATTGATTCAGCCTTGGCTGATGAGTTAATTGTGAGAACTTAGATTTGACTAGAGGCAAACATTAACCACTAGAGGCAAAACTCTCCTCCACTTTGCATGATGTTGTAACCACAAAGGCTGCCAACTGGGCACACTGTTCTACCTGTAGGTGTGTCTAGTTAGAAAACGTCCATTGTTGCTTGCTACGCTGCTTATGCCTCTAATATGAAAGCTATGTATCAAGTAGGTAATTGTTACCAGTGGGAAAGCTGGGGGACAGAAGGGGAATGAGGTAAGGGAACAAACTGTCAATTATTGTAACCATTATTAGAAACTTAAGGAAACAAACATGGTTATAAAACTGCCCATGCAAACTATTAAAACTATATAAATAAAAACGGCTCAGGTTATCCAGGGCTACTTGTTTAAAACAGGTTGCCAGAGTTTTCTTCGTTTCATCAGCTTCACACATCTGTCCCAGGTCATCAGACCCATTGGGAGCAAGGCTCCCAGCAGTCATCTGAATGAGATAGAAAGGCAGGAATTACAAACCACCAGCCCTACTGAGACAGTATTTCTAAAAGAACTATAGTGTGCCTATGTGTATGCTATATAGAAAGGTTACAGATAACTGTTCACTTTACCATCGAGCTCTATGACATTTGGCATATGTCCCTATGATAATATTCTGATACCTGTGATTCTTTCTCCTTATAACCTTTGGTCATGATCAAGGGGATGCCTTTTCTTTGCATCTGACCATTCTGTCTGCCCAAGCACAGAAAAGGGATTAATATGAGTATCTCCATCACACTCACAAACCCCAAGGCATATGGCTTTCCATAGAGCAATTTTGTTGCTCTATAGTGCAGCTGGAGAGGCAGAAATGAGACAACCAACCCAGAGCCTGTGTCATCCTCAGCCATTTACAAGTGAGGCATCAGGCAGAACAAATACCTTCTCTGACCTCCATGCCCTCATTTGCACAAAGAAGCAAAGTTTAGGAGGAATGTCTCCACCGTCCTTTCTTATTTTGATTTTCTGCTGAGTCCTACCACTTGTAAGGGACTTAACTAGGCACATAGACAGTAAAGAATCGAAAGATAAAGATCTGGCAATGTATACTAGAAAGTGATAGAAGAAGGCAAGAAGAAAGGGGGAAGAGAGAGAAGAAGGGAGGGAGGAAGAGAGTAAGTTTGACTTCTGGACCTGTAGAGAACCCCCACTCTAGTCAGTATGCCAGGCCCCGTGCCAAAAAAAAAAAAGATAAAAGAAAAGAAAAGAAAACTTGGAGAGAGGAGGGTGCGGGGGAGGAAAGCAAGTTAGTCAGGTCTGCCTTCCATAGATTGTGCTAATCAGGGCTCTAGTGGCTTGCTTACTGCAGCTCTCTGGCCTGGACAGAGCATGAAGAGATGTGCCTTCCATCTGTCTGTCTGTCTCCAACATTCTCTCTCTCTCTCTCTCTCTCTCTCTCTCTCTCTCTCTCTCTCTCTCTCTCTCTCTCTCACACACACACACACACACACACACACACACACACACACACACACACATACACACACCAGAACTACACGTGAGAAGTGTCTGATTCAGCGGACCAGGCAAAGGTCCTAGAGCAGGCAGTTCAGATCTATCACTTTTTCTATACCAAGGCCTCCCTTGCCCTCACCCAGCATCTGCAGGAGAGATGAGATAAGAGAGCTGAGCATGAAGGGGCACCAGAAGATGTGATATTGGATGTGCTTAGATGGAAAATTAGAGGCATCCTGCTTAGAAGGGAGTAGACATGGAGAAAAAGCACAACCAGCAACAGAGCTCACAGTAAGGGCACACAGTGAGTTATTAACCTCAGAAATGCTTTACACTAAAGAAAAACAGAAAATTCCCAAAAGTCTCAAGAGGGGAAAGTCTTGGCTCTCATTTCTCAAGCTAGATCCTGTTGAATCTTACCCTTGGGCAGTCCTGCACTCAGCCTCTGAGTCAGACTCTACTGTACCCTGTATCTGACCCCCAGCTGCTTCACCTTGACCAGGATAAATGACAAGGTTTGTATCATTTCCCTTGTTGGCAAAGTGGGGGCAATACTACCTTTCCAATAGTATGGTCAAGAATGTCTAAGTTAACAAATAATGACATGAAAATTAATAACATCAACCCAGTTCCCTCTAAGATGATGCTAAAGCAAGACAGTAACTTCCTCCTGCTACTAAGTGGGGATCAGAGTGACCCCACAACACAGAGATGGCTATATAGAAGAACATCTTTTCAGGATAAGTACCTGATAAGAAATGTGAAGTGCACAGGGTTGAGAGACATCAAAAGATAGTTTTGGTAATATCAGTTAGAATAGAAAGTAAATTAGGTATAACCTTTTGGACTCACCAAAATAGGATAGCTAATGGACTATTTTCTCTGAATTTGTCAATTGCTAATGGAGTAGATATTGTTGATGTGTTAGTGCTTACATATATTGTATATGGTTATTGTACTTGTTGCATGTAGTTTTTCTTATATTAGTTATAACCTTCTTTTTATTTTAGACAAAAAAAGGGGAAATGTGATATTTTGTTTATGCTCTAACAAATAAAGCTTGCCTGGAGATCAGAGGGTGTAGCTAGCCACTAGTTAACCATAGAAGCCAGGCAGTGGTGGCACACACCTTTAATCTTAGCACATTGGAATAGGAAGAAGGAAGATCAGGAGTTCAAGGCTACCTTGGGCTACAGGAGATTGAGCCAGTCTAAAAGAGAAACAGAGCCAGGTGGTGGTGGTTCGCACGTTTGATCTTAGCACTTGGGATCTTATGCCTTTGATCGAAGCACTTTGGATCTCATGCCTTTGATTCCAGTACTTGGGTGGCACATGCTTTTAATCCCAACACTAGGGAAGTGGGGACAGGAATATAAGGCGGGTGGAGACAGGATTTCCCCTTTTCAGTCTGAGGAGTCATGGAGGTAAGAGGTGACTTTGGCTGCTCCTTTACTTCTCTGATCTTTCAGCATTTACCCTGATATCTGGCTCTGGGTTTTTATTATTAAGACCAATTGGAATTCATGCTAAAAGCACCTTTTGGTAATTCTCCTCACAATAAAGCAGGTTATAATTGGCATAAAGTAAACATACAGCAAATGAGAACTTGGCCTAGTCAGCTATGGACTTGCAGGTCTCCAGCTTCCAGGGATGGTACATGCTTAAGCACATGTTTCCAACCTGGCAAGTCTACACCATTCTAGCTATGGCAGCAGGGCAGGCACAAGCCTCTCTAAACTGCTTTAGATCAGATGGAAAACAGCCCTGATGGACGCTGCTCCCAGAGCCTTGGCTATCCCTAGCTCACAGTCAGTCAACTTTGAATCATTGTGTAAATTCTTAATTCTCTACCATGAGCCATCTCCTCACCCCTTCAACGGGCCTTATGTTCATTTTAATAATCAACCAGAGAAAACACCAGAAGGCAGGTACATATGCTGAGAAGTCCCTTGGTCTTCCTGAAGGTTTGTTTGGGCAATTGGACTGCTGTCTTGGAGTTTCCAGGCTATGATCAACTTCCCTGTGTAGAGTGGGAAGGGAATGAGGGCCTCCTTGGGCCACTGAGTGTATTAGTTACTTTTCTCATTACCACACCAGAACACCTAACAAAGGTACTTAAGGCAGAAGGGTTTATTTAGACTTTCAGTTCATCACAGCAGGGAAGTCATGGCATCAGGCAATTAATGCAGCTACCTCTTGAGGCAGCTCATCACAGTGCATCTGCTGTCAGGAAACAGAGAGCACTGAATGCTTCTACTCAGATAGCTTTCTCCTTTTTATTCAATAAGGGGCAACACAAGGAATGATGCTCCCCACATTTTCGGTAGGTTGTCCCATCTCAGTTAACCTAATCCAAATAACCCTTCAAATGCATTCCTATAGTTTTATGATGAAAGAAATATCATTCCTTTGATGATTCTAGACTCTGTCATGCTGACACTGAATATTAACCAATGCACTAAACATCCATACAGAGAACCGCCTGCCTACATCACCCAGGCTGCGATCAGACTTCTGCAAGTTGTCAAAACCTCTGTGTCCTGAGCTGGGCCTAGGGCATGGTCCTCTTCAATGGAAACTCAGATATCTTTTAGGAGCCATTCAAAACTCTGGACCCATCTCCTTCCAGGACATGTGTCAGATAAGAGTAGCCCCAGCCTCTCTACCAAAGCACCAACCAACCTCTCAAAGGCACTCCACCTGATGACACCTAGACTCACATCCATCCTATAGGAGGGCTTATGGCCCAGTGGGGCCAGGCATGCTGGCATAGGCCTATAATGTGTCCATCTTAAACAGGGCCCAAAGGGAAAAATCTCTGACCTACAGGAGATGGTCATGTAGGTTAATTCTCCCCTTGTCATCTTTGCTGATATAAGATGTTGATATGTAGCACACAGGTGTGCCCTTAGCTCAGACTAGTCAGCCCTCTGCAGAGAGCCTGCCCCCTTTCCTCCCTGCTCTCTTCCCTGATAACCTCACTACCCTGGTCTTTGAGTGCTTATTTATTCACCAAAGACATGAACTCCAGACCTTAGAGTTTGCTCTACACCAGTGAACACAGGCTCAGATATTGTTTTAGTGGCAGACAAATTAGATCATTGGACACTATGATTTCCTCTATCTGACAAAGTCTTGTGGACTTTTCATTGCATGGCATGAGTTTATGAAACTCTCTGTGGACAGGACCTCTCTAATAAATCCCTTTTTTGTTTTTCTATCACCCATTTTCATATTCCTTTTTTTCTTTTATCTTAGGTTTAGAGGGTAAGGGTGGGAGGACTCATGCCATGACCAGACCACCTGCTCCTGTTTGATCTTCTCCCTGTGAGAGTCTTGTTACCAGACTTTAAAGGTGAGAGCCTGGTTCTTAGCAGCTCAACCATCGTCTTCAACAAGCTAATTATGCCCACAAGTAAAAGTGAGAAGGGTGGCAAGGGTATTTATTCAGTGTAGCCACATTCAGATGAGAAACACTGCTAGAAGAAAACACAGGAAGTACACTACAAGATACAGATCCAGCAAATAATTTTCTGTATAGAACTCCATTAGCTCAGGAATTAAGGCCAACAATTGACAAATGGGACTTCTTAAAGCTAAAGAGCATCTGTAACAGCAAAGGAAGCAATAGTGAAGAGGAATCCCACAGAGTGGGAGAGAATCTTTGCCAGCTGTACATCTGATAGAGAATTAATATCCAGAATATACAAGAATCCAAAAAACAAGGAGTCCGGAAAACAAATGTTCCCATTAATTAAAGTGGACTATGGATCTGAACAGAGAGTTATTAAAATAAGAAATAAAAATCTCTAAGAAGTATTTTTAATAGTGTTCAACAGCCTTAGCAATTACAGAAATGCAATTAAAGCTAATTTTGATATCTCATCTTCCCCCAGTCAGAATGGCTAAGTTCAACAAATAAGTGACAACAAAGTTGGATAGAATGTAGGGAGAGGAGTGCTGCTCATTCACTGTTGATGGGACTGCGAAGTGATGCAGCCACTCTGAAAGTTGGTATGGAGACTTCTGAAAAAGCTGAAATAGATCTGTCTTACGACCCAGCTATACAACTCCTGAGCATATGCCTCAAAGGACTTGACATCCTACTTCATAGATAATTGCTCAGCCATATTCACTGCTATTCTATTCACAATAGTGGAAACAACCTTAATAGCCTTCAACAGATGAATGGATGATGAAAATATAGTACATACACACAATGGATTTTTATTCAGCTGTGAAGAACAATGTAATTATGAAATTTTCAGTTAAATGGATGGAACTACAATACATAATTTTGAGGAAGATAACCCAGGTCTAGAAAGACAAATGGTGCACACTCTCTCTTATTTGTTGACCCTAGTTCCAAATCTTTAGATCTGAGTATTTTCACTTAGAGTAACTTCACATACTGGAAAAGTAAAAAAGGACCATCGGGAGGAGGGTAGAAAGAGTTCCAGTGAAGTGGGTAATAGAATACGGTTGCTATTGAAGAGGATGGAAAACAAAGAGTGGAGGCTTTACCTGGGAAAGGGATGAGAGGGCAAAATAAAGGGGGAGAGAGTAAGGAGAGATAAATAACACTAAAGTTTCTGAAAAATCATAGGGCAGTGGGTTGGGTTTTTTATATTTACTTAAAAGCACAGGGCTGACATTTGGTATGGGATAGCCAACTAGTTTGCTTTTTCCTGAGAGAGACTATTTCTCCCACTCTCTGCACTCCTTGGTTGCCTGTAGTTCTTTGTATAGGGTTTTCACATGTCTATTATTGTCCTTATTCAACTCATGTTTAGCAATCATGATAATGGGACTTTGTGGTGTACAAATAACATACAGACTGAGCATGTTGTACTTGTGTATTTAGTAGTGTGTGCGTGAGTTTGTGAGTGTGTGTGTGTGTGTGTGTGTGTGTGTGTGTGTGTGTGTGTGTATACATATATACAATTTAAATGAAGTTAGTCCACTAGGGGTGATAATGTTCCCTCCAGGAGCCAGGAGCCATAGACTATCTAACAAAATCCCTAGTATCGTGTGTGGAAAACCTCTCAAGCTACTCCTAAAAGCAATATAAGCTATTATTATTGCTTTTGGTTGCCACCCTGATAAAGACACTACACAATTTTGAGATAGGACTTGGAGAAAGTGAGCTGAGACTGACCTGAAATCTTTTCCCTTCCCTAAGGACTAGCTCCCATAATCTACAGTCCTACCCAGATATAAAGCCTGACGAGAACCACAACAAATGGTCAGCATAAGATGCTGCAATGACACTTTTATCTTTGCAGTAATGTACAGATATCCCTTGGACTTAAGGCCACTCAATAGGAAGGAATCCATACCTCGTATTGTAAACATAGCCAGCTATATATGGCTAGTGAAATCATGGGCTCTAGAGGAGCACATACTACTGCCATTTTTTAAACCAGTATAATTTCTAACTTCCATATAAATACTTATCCTTACGTCCACAGATTAAGTGTTGAAGAAATAATGAATTTTAAAGGGAGTTGGAGGAGATGTGGGAGAAATTGGAGAAGGGAGATTGGTGGAAATGATGTAAATAGTACTTATATATGAAATTTTCAAAAATAATTTCTTAATTAAACAAAAATGAAAAGGAACAAAGTGGCCCCAATAACCTATCAACTCCATTTTCTGGGTCCTGAGGTTTAGATTTGAATGAAGAGCTGGAAGTGTGCATCGCTGAGCAGTCCTGATCAGGATATGCTCACATGCACCATTATTGGCTCTGTTTGGCTCTGTCCTGCAACATGACCCAACAGGTTGTCAGAATGTATGGAGTCTTTCTCTGGGAGACAACCTCTGAACTTGGCTGGCATGGAAGTCTCAGCATTTTTCTTCTCTCAACATGACATTCCTAGGGAAATTCTAATTTCATGGAGACCATTGTTTAAATAGTATGATAGACAAAAGGAGTAGCACAGAATATCTTCATTACTTCCAGGACAGTTACATCCAGAAATCTATGCTAAATTTATTGCTTTAAGTATTGGTATTGACTTTCCTGGTCATTACACTTATCTCAATTTTCATCATGTAATTTTCTATTCAACTTTTAAAAATCTGTGTCTATATATTTTATTTTAAGCATGCAAATAAAATATTGTCTAGTAAAGGACTCTGAAGAATGATTACTAATGTCTAATGAAGACAGAAAAGTTTAACAATACAAAGTCATATGCCTAATAAGCTTAATGGTGTCATTGTTTTAAGCTGTTTAAAAGTTCTTATGAATATCATTTGTTTTTTAGATGTGTTTGGCAAATCTTTTGAAAACACATAATGGAAAGATAAATATAGCATTTGAATGAACTAAGCTTCTACATTAAGGGAGCCTGCATTACTGAAGTTGTGCCAACTTCCAGTTGGTTTTCTCTACCACTAGGTTACATGTGTGAGTATAGCAATGTGTAGTTCAGATTGAGTTGATGGAAGCCATGGAACCAAATGCTCAGAGGAGTCCAGTCAGTGTGATCTTTAGGAATAGTGTCCCTATGAGTAGGGTCTCGGAATGGCCAGGATGGAAGAAGTTTACTAAGGCAGCCACCAAGCATGAAGGTGACTTTCAATCCTGGCCTGCTCCATAAGTTCTCATAAGGTGTGAGAGATGCTTCATGTCTGGAGATTAGATAAAGTTCTTTGCTGCTTCTGTGGTATTTGGGGTCTTGTAGGAGAAAATTATTAATAAGTATAAGGAATTTTTTTAAGATTCAGAGATCTTTATGCAAAAGAATAATCACAGAGTGGACTGAGACATTCACCTGTGCACCTGTGTGTTCCAGATGATGTAACGCAGAACCATAGATGGAACAGCTGTGAGAACAGACATGTCCTGAAGGATAGAAACCTAAGACCAAAGCACCATGATTTGGTTTCTCGTGAGTATCTTTGCCTGTTACACAAAAAGTACCTTCCTGCTGTGTTTGTGACGAAAGGTTGGGTGTCCAAGGCCCTATAAGGAGAGAACTACTCATCATTATTTGACCCTGTCTTCATCAACACATCACCTCCCAAAGGCCCTGTTTCCTAATACTGTCATATTGGGGATAAAGATTTCACTATATGCATTTAGAGAATGCAAATCCTTCAGACACTAGCAAACCCTCAAACCTCTACCTACATCTCTTTCCAGAAAGAATATTCAGGGCATTCTAGAGAACCCTGATGTTCACACCTCATCTTTGGAAGACCTAGTTTGGTCTCCCTCAGGAAATAACATTTTAGGAGAATATTCTGTTCCTGTGAGGGACAATTTCAATTGTCTGGCTTCAGGGTCAGACCTTGCTCTGAAGATCACCCCAACCCTCTTAGCTGTGTGACAACAGTCAGTCCCTTTAACTCAGACACTCCAGTGATGGACTCTTGCACTTGAGGTATAGTGGGAAGAATTGACTGCTCTGTGCATGGCATCACTAGGCCAGAGCCTGATGTGGGATGAGGGTCTGTCTATAGCAATGATAACTGTCAGATCTCATTTTCTTCACAGTCATTATAGACTACTTGTGAAGACATGCTAATTAAGAAGAAGCATTTGTAATTTAAATAAATATCACAAGCAGCATTCAGTTAATTTGTGAAGACATTTGACTTTTATTTCTAATTACTTGTGCATGTTACTGACATAACAATTAACCATATACAACAGGACAAACAATTCTATGAGGTCAGGAGCAGTGTATCAAGAATACAGCTAGGATTTGTTAAACAAGTATAATGGCTATGAGAGTCTTTCTTTCAATTTGAATTATTATTTTAGATTGAATTTCTTAGGCTTGGAAGCAATTCAACAGTAAGAAGAAGTGTGCTAGTTTCACTCTGATTTTTCCTCTGGATAAGCATACATATCTAGCTCATGATAATATGCCAAGTTCTGTGGGTATTTGTATACTATTATGCATCAAAAAGTAGCTTAAGGAAGTTGTTTTAATCTATGAAAGAAGTGAAATCAGACCCCCTGTTACTGTAAGTGTCTCTCATTATGAAGTTGGATAATATAAAATAGTAAGACAGATTTCATTAGATCAATTGCAACAAGAAAGAGAAACTTCAGGATAAAAAGTCAGCTCAACTCTGAAAACATCAAAGATAGTACAGAAATTATAGACAATGAACATTAGGGGCTAGTGGATGAAAATGACTAAGAAAATTGAAGTAAACATCAAGGGATGAGGAATTATGGTTTGAATTATCTAATGAGAACTGCTATAGTTGAATCTTAGTCTCCAAAGGGTCTGTGTACTAAAGTCGCTGTCACTAAAGCAGCAGTTTTGGAAACTGGTTAAAATGTTAGGAGGTGGAGACTCTTGTGAGGTCATCAGATTATTGGTTGAATGCTCTCAGTGGAACTGCGTGTCATCAACCCCTTCTTCTCCTATCACTTAGCTCCATCTTCTGCTTCCAAGTGGCTTTCTTCCCACTGAGCAAAGCAATTGGACCAACGTAACAAAGACTAAGACCTCCAAAACTGTGAGCCAAAATAATCCTTCTCTTTCTATGTGTTGATATATCTCAGATATTTGTTATAATACCTACATCACAGACAGAAACTTAGTTAATATAGTTAATATAGGATACTTACTAAAGGCAAGCCAAAGATGAGGGGGATTATTACTAATCAGAATTCTTAACCCTTAAGAGTTAAGAGTAGACTTGGCAGTCTTTGGCTGCTTGACCTTGCCTTGCCAGCACATCCATTCCTTCACTGGCATTGGAGCCTACTTCTTCAGGATTCCAGCATATACAGAAGACCAGCTGAGACACCCAGCCTCGTGGGGACTGAGCAACTACTGGATTCTTGGACTTTCCATTCACACCTAATCATTGTTAGATTAGTTGGACTGCAGTCTCCCATGCCTTCCCAGTGCATCACAGGCCCTGCTGCTGGGCCCTGCCATAAGGCAACTCAGGCAAAGACCATGACAGTCAGAAGAACAGCTCATTGCCCACTCCACTGCTGGGCTCTGCTCCCAACCCCAATGGTCTTCCACTACTCAGACATAGGCCACATCAGTCAGAACAGACTTCAGCTGCTCGGGTGGAGGCCACACTAGTCAGAATAACAGTGATAGCCTGCTGCACCAAAGGCCAAGCTGCCTGCCAGAAGGCCAGCTCCCAACTTGGGCAGGGACTCCCTACTAGACCAGAGGTCACATCAGCCACCAGAAATCCAGGCCACAATGACTAGAAACCCAAAGAGAAAACAGAAACCAAGCAACAAAACAGCCATCAAACAAACACAAACTCAGAAACCAGGGCCTAGACCTCATTATCCCAAACCAAGATGCCTAAACTCCAGTATAAGAGTACAATTAACAACAGCCAGGGTAAGGTGGAGCTCCAAGAGTCCAATCGACAAGAGAGAGGAGGGATTCTATGAGCAAGAGGTATTGAGACCATGATTGGAAAAAGTACAGAGACAACTAGCCAAACTAGTAGAAACATATGAACTGTGGATCAATAGTGGAAGATCCCCCATAGTACTGGACTAGGCCCTCTGGATAAGCCAGACAATTGTTTAACTTGAACTGTTTAGGGCCCCCCCACCACCAGGCAGTGGGATTGGGACCTGTCCCTAGTGCATGAGCCGGCTTTGTGGAACCTAGTGCCTATAGTGAGACACTTTGCGTAGCCTTGGTACAGGGAGGAGGGGCTTAGACCTGCCTCAACTGAATGTACCAGGCTCTCCTGACTCCCCATGGGAGACCTTGCCTTGGAGGAGGTGGGAATTGGGGAGCATTTGGGGGGGATGCCGGGGAGTGGGAGGAAGGAGGACAGGGGAATCTGTGGTTGATATGTAAACTGAATAGAAAATCTCTTAATAAAAATTAAAAAAAAAACCATCCAGGGTAATATGGCACCACCCACCAGAGCCCAGCTATCTTATCGCATCAAGATCTGAATATTCCAACAAAGCCAAAGCACAAGAAAATTACCTCAAAGACAACTTTATCAAGATGATGAAAGTTCTTAAAGAGGAAATGAAAAACTCCCTTAAATAAATTGAGGAAAAGATAACCAAGAAATTGGAGGAAACTGACAAATCCCTTAAAGAATGCCAAGAAATCCAACAAACAAACAAGCAAACAAACAAACAAACAAAAACAGATGAAGCAAACTATTCAAGAAATGAAAATCAAAATAGAGGCAACAAAGAAAACACAAACTAAAGGAATTTAGAGAATGGAAAATCTGGGTAAGTGAACAGGAATGACAGATGTAAGCATCACCAACAAAATACAAGAGATAGAAAAGAGAATCTCAGGCATTGAAGATATACATTCATTGGTCAAAGAAAGTGTCAAATCTAAAATCTCTTAGCACAAAACATCCAGAAAATCTGAGACAAAATGAAAAGACCAAAGCTAAGAACAATAAGAATAGAAGGAGAAGAATCCCAGCTTAAAAATCCAGAAAATATATATAACAAAATCATAAAAGAAAAACTCCCTAACCTAAAGAAGGACATGCCTACAAAGGTACAAGAAGCTTACAGAACACCATATAGATTGGATCAGAAAAGAAACTTTCCAAGTCGCATAATAATCAAAACACTAAACATACAGAAGAAAGAAATAATATTAAAAACTACAAGGGAAAAAGGCCAAGTAACATACAAAGGAAGTCTATTCAAATTATAGCCAACTTCTCAATGAAGACTCTAAAAGACAAAAGGTCCTAGACAGATGTGCTTCAGACTCTAAGAGACCACAGATGCCAGCCCAGACTAATATATCCAGCAAAACATTCCATCACCATAGATGGAAAAAAACAAGATATTTTACGACAAAGTCAAATTTAAACAATATATATATCCATAAATCCAGCCCTATAGAATGTAATAGAAGGAAAACACCAACTCCAGGAAGTTAACTACACCCACAAAAATATAGGCAAGAAATAATCTCACACCAGCAAAAACCAAAAAAGGAAAACACACACACACTCACACACATACATACATGCACTACCACCACCACCACCAAAAACAACAAAATAACAGGAATTAATAATCCATAGTCATTAATATCTCTCAATATAAATGAACTCAATTCACTAATAAAAAGACAAAGGCTAACAGAATGGATACAAAAACAGGATCCATCCTTCTGCTGTATACAAGAAACATACCTCAAAATCAAGAATAAACATTACCCTAAAGTAAAAGGTTAGAAAAAGATTTTTCCAATCAAATGGACCTAAAAGCAAGCTGGTGTAGCTATCCTAATATCTAACAAAATAGGCTTTAAACCAAAGTTAATCAAAAGAGTTGGAGAAGGACATTTCATGCTCATCAAAGGAAAAATTCACCAAGAGGATGTCTCAATTCTGAACATCTATGCCCCAAATGTAAGGGCACCTACATTTGTAAAAGAAACATTACTTAAATAATACATTGAACCCCAAGTATTAATATTGGGAGAATTCACCACCCCACTCTTATCAGTGGACAGGTCGTCCAGACAAAAACTAAACAGAGAAATAATGGAACTAACTGAAGTTATGACTCAAATGGACCAAACAGATATCTACAGAACATTTCACCAAAGCACAAAAAGAATGTATCTTCTTCTCGGCACCTCTGGAACCATCTCCAAAATTGACCATATACTCAGTCACAAAGCAAATCTTAACAGATATAAGAAAATTGAAATAACCCCCTGTATCGTATCAGATTACCATGGATTAAAACTGGATTTCAACAACAGAAGCAACAGAGAGCCTACAAATTCATGGAAACTGAACAACTCTGTACTGAATTAAAATGGGTCAAGGCACAAATACAGAAAGAAATTGAATACTTCCTAGAATTCAATGGAAATGGATGCACAATATACCCAAACTTGTGGGACACAATGAAAATGTTGCTAAGAGGAAAGCACTAAATGCCTGCATAAAGAAATTAGAGAGATATTATACCAGTGACTTAACAGCACATCTGGAAGCTCTAGAACAAAAAGAAGCAAACACATCTAAGAGTAGACAGCAGGAAATAATCAAACTGAGGGCTTAGATCAATAAAATAGAAACAAAGAGAACAAGACACAGAATCAATGAAACAAAGAGTTAGTTCTTTGAGAAAATCAACAGGATAGACAACTCCATATCCAGACTAACTAAAAGACACAAAGAGGATATCCAAATTAATAAAATCAGAAATGAAAAGGGGGAAATAACAACAGACACTGAGGAAATCCAAAGAATCATTAGATCATACTTCAAAAACTGAATATAAGAACACATCAAAAAGATTACCCATCATGATCAAGTAGGCTTCATTCCAGAGATGCAGAGATGTTTCAATGTATAAAAATCTGTCAGTGTAATCCACCAAACAAACAAACTGAAAGAAAAAGAACCACATGATCATCTCATTAGATGCTGAAAAGTCTTTAACAAAATCCAGCACCCCATTGTGATAAAAGTATTAGAGAGATCAGTGATACAAGGAACATACCTAAACATAAAAAAGGTGTTGTGATATTTTAATTGTGCTGAAATGTGATTTTATTTGTATGTTAATAAATAAAGTTGCCTAGAGATCAGAGGTCAGCGAGCCAGAAACAGAAGTCAGGCGGTGGTAGCCCATGCCCTTAAACGGATCACATGGCAGGCAGAGTTTCTGTGTGGTCAAGGACACAGCCAAGCGTGGTGGCAGGAGCCTTTAATCCCAGTACCAACTATAGAGACCTGGAGGTCTGTATAGACAGGCAGTGATGAGGAAGTAATGTAGCTGGGCTTAGAGCCAATGAGAAAACAGAACAGAAAGGCAATAAAAACACAGGTTACACAGGAAGAAACTCTCTCTGGGGAAGTGATGACGACGAGGTGGTAAGATAAGGCTCTTTGCTAGTTCTCTGATCTCTTTGGCTGTTACCTCTGTATTTGGCTCTGTGGTTTTTATTTAATAAGACTGTTTAGAAATTCATCTACAGAAAGGCAATATATGACAAACCAATAGCCAATATCAAATTAAATGGAGAGAAACTCAAAGCAATTCCACTAAAATCAGGAACAAGACAAGGCTGCCACTCTCTCCATATCTATTCAATATAGTACTTGAAGTTCTAGCTAGAGCAATAAGACAACAAATGGAGATCAAGGGGATACAAACTGGAAAGGAGGAAATAAAAGTATCACTATTTGCAGATGATATGATAGGATACATAAGGGACCCAAAAAATTCTACCAGGGAACTCCTATAGCTAATAAACACAGTCAGTAAAGTGGCTGGATACAAAACTAATTTTAAAAAAAACAGTAGCCCTCCTACATATAAATGATAAATGAGCTGAGAAAGAAATCCGGGACAATACCCTTCACAATAGTCACAAATAATATAAAATATCTTGGTGTAACTCTAACCAAGCAAGTGAAAGACCTGTATGACAAGAACTTCAAGTCTTTGAAGAAAGAAAATGAAGAAGTTATCAGAAAATAGAAAGATATCCAATGCTCATGGATTGGTAGGATTAATATATTAAAAATGGCCATCTGACCAAAAGCAATCTACAGATTCAATGCAATCCCCACAAAAGTCTCAACACAATTCTTTATAGACCTTAAAAAAACAATATTCACCTTCATATGGAAAAACAAAAAACCCAGGATAGTTAAAACAATCCTATGCAATAAGAGAACTCCCAGAGATATCACCATCCTTGATTTCAAGCTGTACTACAGAGCAATAGTAATAAAAATCACATAGTATTAGCATAAAAATAGATAGGTTGATCAATGGAATCAAGTTGAAGACCCAGAAGTAAAACCACACACCTATTGATACTTGATTTTTGACAAAGAAGCCAAAATTATACAATGGAAAAAAGAAAGCATCTTCAACAAATGGGGCTGGTCTAACTGGATGCCAACATATAGAAGAATGAGAATAGATCCATATCTATCACCCCACACAAAACTCTAATCCAAGTGGATCAAAGACCTCAACAACAAACCAGATACACTAAACCAGATAGAAGAGACAGTGGGATATAGCCTTGAACGAACTGGCACAGGAGACAACTTCCTGAACAGAACATCAATCATGTAGACACTAAGACCAATAATTAATAACTGGGACCTCATGAAACTGAACAACTTCTGTAAGACAAAGGACATCATCATAAGGACAAAATTGCAGCCTACAGAATTGGAAAAAGATCTTAACCAACCCCATGTCTGACAGAGGGCTGATCTTCAAAATAGAACTCAAGAAACTAGACATTGAAAAAACAACAAATAATCCAGTTTAAAAAATGAGGTACGGATCTAAACAGAATTCTAAACAGAGGAATCTCAAGAGGCTAAGAAGCACTTAAAGAAATGTTCAACATCATCAGCCATCAGAGAAATACAAATCAAACAACACTGAAATTCTGTCTTACACCTGTCAGAATAGTTAAGATCAAAAAGACAAGTATCAGCTCATGCGAAGAGGATACGGAGTAAGGCAAATACTCCTCCACTTTAGTGGGAATGCCAACTTGTACAGCCTCATTGGAAATCAATATGGCAGTTTCTCAGAAAATTGGGAATTGATCTACCTCAAGACCCAAATATAACACTCCTGGGCATGTACCCAAAGGATGTTCCACCACATCACAAGGACACTTGTGCTCAACTATGTTCATAACAGCTTTATTCATAATAGCCAGAAACTTGAAAGAACTTAAATGTCCCTCAAGTGAAGAATGGATTTAAAATAGTGGTACATTTACACAATGGAGTGTTAAACTGTTTAAAAAAATGACATCATGAAATTTGTTGACAAATGGATGGAACTAGAAAATATCACCCTGAGTGAGGTAACCCACACCCAGAAAGACAAACAAGGTATGTACTTACTTATAAGTGAATATTACCAGTAAAGGATAACCATGCTACAATCCACAGACCCAGAGCAGCTAAGTAGCAAGGAGGGCTCAAAGGGGGAATGCATGAATCTCACTGCAAAGCAGAAATAGAATAGACATCATCAGTGGACAGAGTGGGGGTAGGTTTTGAATCAGGGGCAGTGGGAACAGAAGGAATCAGGTCGGGGGGGGGGGACATGGATGGAGAGTGTACTGGGAGAGACAACTAGAGTCTGAGGGCATCTCTGGGAAGAGCTAGAAACTTAGTGCAATACAAACTCCCAGGAATCTATGAGGGTGACCCTATCGAAGACTCTTAACCATGGGGAATATGGAACCTGAACTGCCATCTCCTGTAACCAGGAAAGACTTCTAGTGGAGGGATTGGGATAACAGCCCAGCCACAAACCCTTTGACCTACAATTTGTCCTGCCTACAAGATGTGCTGGGGTAAAGATGGTGAAGAAATTGTAGGGGTGACCAACAAATGGCTGGCCTAGCTTGAGACCACTTGAGACCTAGCTTGAGGGAACTCACCCTTGAGGACTGGGACCCAGAGGTGGGATAGCCCAGAGATCTAGGGTAGAATCAAACATGACTAGCAAAAAAAAAGGAAAAAGAAAAAAAAGTCAATAAAATGATTCCTAATGATATTCTGCTATACTCATAGATTGGTGCCTAGCCCAACTGCAGTCAGAGCAGCTTCATGCAGCAACTGATGGAAATAGATGCAGGGATCCACAGCCAAACATTATTAGGTGGAGCTCAGGGAATCTTGTGGAAGATGGGGAGGAAGTATTGTAGGAGCCAGTGGGATCAAGGACACCACAAGGAAACCCAAAGAACCAACTAACCTGGGCTCAGGGACTTACAGAGACTGAATCAACAACCAGGAGCCTGCATGAGACTGACCTAGGGCCTCTGCATCTATTTTACAATTGTGTAGCTTGGTCTTCTTGTGGGACTCCTAACAGCGGGAGCAGGGCTGTCTCTGACTCTGTTACCTTCTTTGGGGACCCTTTCTTCCTACTCTATTGCCTTATCCAGCCTTAATAGAAGACAAGGTGCCTAGTCTCTGCAACTTGATGTACCATGGCTGGCTGATATCCATGGGAGGCCTGCCCTTTCCTGAAGAGAAACAGAGACTAGGCAGCAGGTGGAGGAGGACAGGGAAAAGAAGAGGCAGTGGAAACTTGGGCTGGTTTACAAAAACAAAAGTAAATAAATAAATAAAACAACAGGAACAATAAAAACGTAGACTTATCAAAAATCCAAATACAGGCCTACCTGAAAATAGACTTAATAAGTCTGACTTGAGCTTGGCCAAGAGGGCAATTGTTGGTGCTACTAGTGTAGATTCTATTGCCCTATTGAGCTTTTCCTGGTAAAGACCTCTGAATGAAATACGTCTTTGGAGAAAAAAAAATAAAGCATGGTATAGTGGTCTGCATCTATAGGTGAGACTTGACAGTTTGGAATGTGGATCTGAAGAGTCAACGCATACTCAAGGCCCTTTCAAGTGTAAAGTAAAGCTAACTTCTTCCCAAGAAGCAGGGGTAAGAGTGAGTATCCACCAATGAGAATGCAATAGCCAGATCAGGTGCCACAGATTCAGAAAGCATCCAGTCTCAAGGATTAGTCCATACAGCAGAGCAGTATGGAGCTCAAATCCTGGAGTCACACTGTCTGATGCAGCTCTTTACATCATCCACTAACTTGGAGATCTTGGGGAGGCACTTCACCTCAGAAAGACTCTCTGCTCTTTTTTCTGCGAAAACTGGGGTATTGGCTGAGGGCAGTACTGTTGGTTGTTGTTGTTGTTGTTGTTTTAACTCTTTACTCTTTTAGGAGCCTGCAAATATTGGTCAATAAGTACTCAATAGCTATTTAACTTTTGCTAGGAACCAGTTGCCAAGCTGCAAAAGCCATTAACGCTTTCATTCACAAAGCTACCATTGTGCAGAAATTAGATAGGAGACATACTGAAGGGCTCAGGGAAAGAATACTTACCTGTAGGGCAAGGAAACCCTTAGCAGTAGGGCTCTGAGGTGGGGGAGAAAACTGACTTTGGACACTGGAAGGTACCTTTGATGTGCCCAAGAAATAAGAAAGTTAAGCTTGCTTCCAGGGGCTGTTAGCAGTTGATAGCCATAGTATCTGGTTTACATGTTAACAGAGTCTCAGCAGAACTGTGCTTAGAGCACTATTCTGTTGCTGTTTTTTTTTTTTTGTTGTTGTTGTTTTTACAATACCATTCAGTTCTACATATTAGCCACGGATTCCCTTGTTCTCCCCCCTCCTGCCCTCCTCCCCTTCCCCCCAGCCCGCCCCCCATTCCCACCTCCTCCAGGGCAAAGTGTCCCCCGAGGACTGAGATCAACCTGGTAGACTCAGTCCAGGGAGGGCCAGTTCCCTCCTCCCAGGCCGAGCCAAGCCACCCTGCATAAGCCCCAGGTTTCAAACAGCCAACTCATGCACTGAGCACAGGACCCAGTCCCACTGCCTGGATGCCTCCCAAACAGATCAAGCCAATCAACGGTCTCACCCATTCAGAGGGCCTGATCCAGTTGGGGGCCCCTCAGCCATTGGTTCATAGTTCATGTGTTTCCATTCATTTGGCTATTTGTCCCTGTGCTTTATCCAACCTTGGTCTCAACAATTCTCGCTCATATAGACCCTCCTCTTTCTCGCTAATTTTTTTAACTCTTTTGGCTGTTTGCTCTTGGTCTTTTAGGGGCCCGCCACCCAGCTCCCAAATAAATCACACATGGAGGCTTATTTTTAATTATAAATCCCTGGCCTTAGCTTGGCTTATTTCTTGCCAGCTTTTCTTGATTTTAAATTATCCCATCTACCTTTTGCCTCTAGGCTTTTTTCTTTTCTTACTTCTCTATATCTTACTTTCACTCTTACTCTGTGGCTGGCTGGGTGGCTGGCCCCTAGCATCCTCCTCTCCTTGTTCTTTTCCTCGCTCTTTCTTTTCCTCCCAGATTTCTCCTTATATTTATTCTCTCTGCCTGCCAGCCCCACCTATCCTTCTTCTGCCTTGCTATTGGCTATTCAACTCTTTATTAGGCCATCAGGTATTTTAGACAGGCACAGTAATACAGCTTTACAGAGTTAAACAAATGCAATGTGAAAGAATGCAACACATCCTTGCATCATTAGACAAATGTTCCACAGTATAAACAAATGTAACACATCTTAAAACAATATTCTACAAAGGGCAGGGCCACTATAAGGCTTGTACACAAATCCCTTTGTGTAGTAAGTAGACTACCATCATGCACCACTGAAGCTGCCAGAAGTTCTCCTTCAGTGATGCCCAGCTGTGGCCTCATGTCAACTGAAGTGGACACCATATTGTGTGGATTAATTAAGTTTACAGCTGGCTTGCTGGAGAATCAAGTATGCATTGCCATGAAGGAGTGTAGGATGCAACCCAACAGAGCATGACAGAATTGGCCAGTCCTCGGAGGCCAAGGTGATCCCAGCAGAAGAGGTTATGGAGAGAAAACATTGGCGTTTAGAGAATTTTCTTAGAACCTTGATGATCCTGAATGACAAAGACTTGAGTGATACTTGGGTAACATTCATGCACCCTTTTGTTAAGTGATAATGACTCGGGAATTCTAATGCAGAATCCAAATATCAAAGGACAAAGTGACATGAAATGCAGTGGAGGAGAGGATGCCTGATATGTGGCAAAACTGGTACTAGGCTACAACTTTTCGGCATCATCCCACCATTGTTACCTCACGCTCGTTCTCTCTCAGCCAGAGCTCCTGAAAGGAATAGATCGAGGTCATCACAGAGGCACTGCCCTGGTTAAGGCCCTGAAGGCAGTGGCTACTCTCACAATGTCTTATCCTCTGGGCCCATCTTGGCAGCTTCAGAAGCCCATGACTATTGTTTAATGTCTGGTTAGAGGCATCCTCTCAACAACCACACTTGTAGAGGTAACATCACCTGGTGCTGTGGGCTGATTTCTTTAGCTGCGACATTATGGGACAGGAAGATCTCAGGTTGTCTGCAGAACTGGAGAACATGTATAAAGAGACCTCCTAAGTAAAAGAGAGAGAGAGAATATTCACAGCTGTGGGGGTCTGTGCTGAGGATATGAAAAGAGGTATATCCCACATTGGCGACTGGCAAGGGGAGTTGCCAGGAGGCACAGGGTGTCAGGGATGACTGATTCAGGCTCTCAGTGGCTTACATGAACAGCTTTCACAGAACCTATCAACTACAGGAGGAAATGATTCCCTTAGTATTTTATCCCAAAGCACCAATAAAGTAGAGGCCTCTAATATCTGAATGTGAAGATCTTATTAAAATGATAAATGACTTCTCCCATTCTCATTAGTTTGTAGCCCAGAGAGAAGACACAGATGTGGCTGCTTCCAAGGGACAAAACTCCTAGCAAAGGAGTAGCCCAGTAGACCTGAATCTGGAGATGGATGAATCTGGTTTCAAGGACTGGGAGTGCTGAGGACCTGACAAATGCCTTAGGCTGAGCTGAGGGGTTCAGCAGAAGGATGGGAGCTCGGCTTCAAAAGCCCTCTTTCTCAGCAGCTCCTTCAGCCACAAAGGATCGCTTCTTAGAGCCTCCTGACTGGCTCTGTCCACCTGTGATCTATGACATTAGGGCAGCCATCGCCCCCTTCCTGTGAGCCTCAGGTTCTGCAAGATATTAAATGCTATTCTCTGAAAAGCTACAGGTGAGTCATTCTTTCCAAAGTCTGTGATGGGATAGCCACAAGATTTTGAGTGAAAGTAATTTTACAATAGGATTATTGGAGATTCAAGTGTACATGGATACCAAAGAATATAGAACACAGGCCAGGAATGCCTGTGTGTCGACTCACCACATGGAGAATGCAGCCAGTGAGTAGCAGAGATCATTTGTCTACAGCCACATCCTCTGTGAAAGCAGTTGCCTTTCCCTTTGGTGCACACCTTCATTTGGAGCTACAAAGAGTGTTTGCCAGCCTTTGCAATGCTTTCTGTGTGCATGGAGCACATCACTTCTGAGCATGGCATAGTCACTAATACTAGACTTAACTTCCCATCATTAAAAAAATAGATAAACTGGATAAAAATAATGAGTTAGTTGTTTCCTGGAATTCATCACCTGAGAGCAGTGGTCAAAGGGAAGAGACACACTGCTGTAATCAGATGCATCCTGCTGTAAGTCAGTCTATCTTGTGTAAAAAGCAGCTTTTGGACTGTACCTGGTCCTGGATGTCTTCATTATACAAAGCAGCTTTGGCTCCATTTGTGAATACAGCCCAGAGGCTGAATACAGACCAGAGGACTTGATGGCTGTACCTTCTTGTGCAAGTAAATACTACCACCTACCCAAGACCAACCAATCACAGATACAACATATTATTAAAAGTCAAAAGACACCACCCTATTTATTTACCAGTTAATTAAGGCCATTTGAACACATGTACACATTAAAACCATATCAAAAAATAGCCCTGAGACTAATTGAATGCACCAGATAGACTATGGAAGCAGCTCATCCCTTTCAAGCAGATGCAGACATGTTGTGCCTTCCAGACTAGTATGTTCATATGAAGGCTTCACCCTGGAGGGAATTATGAAGAATGCCCAGAAATACACCATAAAAGGAAGTAATCCAAGCCTGGTAGGTCAAACAAATCTGCCATTAACCCGCCTCTACAACACCCCTGAAAGGAATCATTCCAGAAAGGCCTTCCATTATTCCTAATGTTGTCAATTTATGCAACACCTACATCTAGAGCCCCCTCCCCAAAGAGGAGCACATCTCATGTTGCCATGGTGATGGCCCCTACCAACTAATCATCTGAGACTCATCCAGAGACTAACAACTCCTGACTGTGCCTGAGGTGTCAGATAATCTTGGCCCCCACTAATGCTGCAACATTAAATTGCCACCTATCCACCCATCCACCCATCCACCCATCCACCCATCCACCCATCCACCCATCCACCCATCCACCCATCCACCCAACCACCCATCCACCCATCCACCCAACTACCCATCCACCCATCCACCCATCCACCTAGTTATGAAACCATACCTAGTTTCATAACTTCTCACAGGGCCATGATGGTTCTAACCTTATCTCTTATGCTGGACTCAACCCAAAGCCCAACTCAATTCTGTGACCCCAAAGCCCCTCAAGCCCTGAATCTTGGCTCTGCACCTCCAGCAACTCTCCAACTGGGTTCCTTAGTAACATTTCTAACTATATCAATGACACAATTTCAATTTTTGTCTGCTCCAGTAGGACCTCTTTTGGACTCCTTGAATTCTGCTGATGCCTCTTTAGCCCTTTTGTAGCCATTTTGCAACCCGTGTGTGTGTGTGTGTGTGTGTGTGTGTGTGTGTGTGTGTGTGTATGTGTGTGTGTGTATACACAAAAAATACTGCTTGATGGGTAATAGATAATCTGTGAGTTAATTTTTGTAGCTAAAATCAAAATAAAAGAATAAATGTATGATGGTTAGGTTTGCTTGTCAACTTGACAGAATCTAGACTCACCCAGAGAGGCACTCTCAAGAAGGACTTGTACCTGTGGTATGTCTATATAGGATTGTCTTAATTATTGTTATTATGAGATAAGAAGACCCATCCAACAACAGGTGTCACTATTCCCTGGGTAAGCATTCGGGATTGCTAAAGAGTGAAAAAGTGAGCTGAGCAATACCACATAATAATTCATTGCCCTCTGTCCTCATTGATGGATGTGACCTGATCAGTTGCTTCAAACTACTGCCTTCTTGATGTCCCCCAGAATGATATACTGTAACCTGGATTGTGAGCCAAACAAATCCTCTCTTCCTTCTTCATTAAGTATCTTTGTCAGGGTATTTTTTTTTTCAGAACAACAGGAAAGGAAACAAAGACACTATGCTTGTCAACAACCAGCTATGGAGAGAAATTAAGACAATTGTCAAAATTTCAGCCAGCAAAGTAAATGTACCTTGTGAATTTACTGTTATTCAATTAATTTTGACATTCATTTCAGAACAGCACAAATATGTCAACCTGCATTTCTGGCATAGAATATTCACACACACACACACACACACACACACACACACACACACACACACAC
>CABHPR010148343.1:0-26703 GCA_902168415.1 Peromyscus melanophrys | reverse complement strand
GAACAACAGGGAATGATTAAATAAATAAATCGGCATCTGGTCAAAAGACGGAATAATAAGCAGCCATTAAAGTTTGGAACAACAACAACAACAAAAATATCTAGAGAGAAGGTCACAGTATTCCTGTTACAAGAAGAAAGACGCTTTGACAGTAGTAGCCCATGGGACCCGAATTTCATGCATGTATTTTAAAAATACGTGAAAACACAGAGACAAATCTAGAGCCAAAGCCCCACCTTGTCAATCATTATCTCCGAGTGATGTGATTACAGGATTTTCATTCACTTTTACTTCTTTATAAATGTGTTCCCGAGAGCATGATGTCTTTTTCAAGCAAGGAAAAAGGGGGCCATGGCTAAGGGAAGTTTGTTCGTTTCTCCCCCAGCGGTGGCTTGAGTTCTCATTGCGTGCTCTACCGCTAAGGATCCAAGTCTGGCCTCATTAGGTGGTTTTCTGGGTTCATCCAACTCAGAGATATCTTCAGTTTGATGGACCCTTGGACTCACCAACTCTGTGGGGGCCTCATGTCCCCAGCTAAAGGATGGGACCCTTGGTGGCTGCATGTGTTTATATTGAACTTCCTTCTACTGGCCACATGGCCCAGCCAGTGCCCTACAGCTGCTGGGGCTTAATCGGCATTCACACAAGCTGGGTCCTCATGGGACGTACCACATGGGGGTGACGCGTCTTTCTCTCTGAACTTTGTCCCATTTCCTCCAATTCATCTGAAAGGGCTGTCTGTGCCATTAGCCCTGGGTTTAGACTTTATTGTGAATTGTTTTTTTTTTTTTTAAATTCCATTTGTTTTGGTAGGGATGACCAAGTCTAGCCCTTGTTTTTACAGGGAGATTATAGAAGAAAATAAATATGGACTATTTTGAGCAAAAAAGGCTTTGTGTGTGTGTGTGTGTGTGTGTGTGTGTGTGTGTGTGTGTGTGTGTGTGAATGGGGATAATGGAGCTCATGTTTTTAAGACAGAAAATGAGAGCCAAGAGGAAAGGAAGGACTTCCCTGGGTCTCACGCTGATCAAAGGCAGGTGAAGTCCCCCTCATGTCAGCCTTCCTCTGGGCCTGCTGTGCTCAGGATACTGTACAGAGGTCAAGGTTGCAGGACCCAAGGCCTGGGCAATTTACAGTTTTTCTAGAGGAAGAAAAGATGAATCACTGAAATAACAGTCTGAACGGCCGGGCTCTGCCTGTGTGGTTCAGTGCAAAGTACGCACATGCGCAGACTCCAGCTGGTGGGGCGGGCAGGGAGGGATGGCTGCTGGCAGAGGTGTGAGGGATGGAGGCATCCAGGGAGGTCCAGGTCCTGAGTCAGGGTCACCCCCCACCCTAGCTTATACCCAGCATCCCTGTCACCTCATTTACGGCATGCTCTGCTCCCTGTTCCTGTTAGGACATTCTGTTATGCAGTCTGGCCTCTGAGCCTTGGGAGGCAGAGAATTAACAAAGCACCTATCGTGGAGGACGGCTGAAGGACAGGGTGACCTCCACCTTGAGTGGGCTTCCCTGGGTGAATGCTACGTGCGAGGCTTGCGATGTTGATGCAGACATGGAAGCCCCGCTAACTCTTCCACTGGGAAGCAAACTAAACCAGAGTCACCTTAAGGCTACGTCAGAAATGGATGGAAAACAAGAAGTCTGGCCGATGGCCGGATTGATAGGATAGCGTCAGGCACCCAGGGGGTTTCTAATCAAGCGGCAAAGAGCAATCCAGAATGAGCATGGGGGGTGGCTGAAGATGCATCTTAGTTATAGTAATGAGGGAATTAGGGAGCCTCCTGGCAAAGAGACATGTGCTGTGAGATCTTGGGCAGGATAATCCCTCAGATCCTCCCTCTGTTTTACAGGATCATGCCAGGTTCTATGTGAAATACTTACAAAGTACTTGGCCCAAAGCAAGTGGTAAACCCTGGGGTTTGAAATATTACAGATGAGCCTGGGGGAGCCAGAGGCAGTGAGGTGAGGGGGCCGGGAATACAGAGGGGATGGACTCTCTTGTGTCCTGGACCTGCAGGTCATATGGGCTGAGAAGACGTCACCAGAGGAGGCCTAGATTTCGAAAAGCTCGCAATGTTTAGTATTGGGGATTTTGTTCCCATCTCCCATTGTTCCAAGCAGTTCTGGCCGAAAGAACAGATTGGTCCAGAACCCAGGATGGGGGCAGGCGGAGCCCAGGAGAAAAGGCTGCCGTGGATAGGAGTTGGCAAGGCTGACAGTGTTGGCCAGATGATGTTGCCAGCAGCCAGGGCTGTTTGCCATCAGATCCAGAACACCCAGAGTGGGGCCAGCACCCTCACCATGGCTGCACACCAGTCCCTGAGGAGCATTTAAAGCCCGTGCCCATCCTCAGAGGGAAAGAGTCGTCTGATGGGGTCACTGAGGCCATGCAGAGGCCAGAAGGTAGGGGGAAGGCCAGGGTATGTGGCATGGGCAGGTAGGAGACCTCTCTGACCTCCGGTTCCCCGTCTCCAGCACGCCTGCTTCAAAGACCCTGTTTCGTAGAAAGATGGGACCCCAGAGCCATGAACTGTGAGCTGGAACTGGAGTGTCGGAGGTAGTGGCAGCCCTGTGGGATTCAAGGCCAAGATCCTTCCCAGAGCCTCCAAGGCCAAGGCAGGTGTTTATGGAACTGTTGCCGAGTGCTTTAATGCATCTTTGGTGGCTTACAAGTTTAACCCCATTGGCTTTTCCTCAGTCACAGCCGTGGCTTTCATTCATGAAGTATGTACCTGCACCTCCTACCAACCTTCACCTGCGCTGGTCCTGGGCTAGAGCAAACACTGTCCCCACCCTTGACCAGCTTACCTGCGGGGGACACGGATGGAGGGAGTCATTTGGGGAACATGCTATGAAAATGGATGAACTGATGCAGAAAATTAAAAGGGAACGGAGTCAAGGGAAGCTCCCCCAGTTAGGTTGTGTGAAACCCCCTCGATAAATGAGCAAAGCTCCTCTCCCCCCCCCCCTCCCCGCCAAAAAATAGTGGGAAGAACATTCTGTAAGGGAGAATCTTCGATGCAAATGTCCTTGTGAAGAGTCCTTCCATCTGGGCTGAGGGCTAGGGGAAAAGGAGGAGAGGGGACCAGGACAGTCTGACCATGCTTGATTTTCAAGTTGTTGGGTGCCAGTGAAACCTTGTAACCAGACAGTCTCTTAAATTCTGTTCATCGCTTGATATTCAAGTATCCAGAGATACTATATATATATATAAATATATGTATAAAACAGGAAGTTGGCCAGGCTACTTTTCCTTCACTTTCCTTAAAATAGGTATAAAAGATTTAGGCGGGTGAGGTCTTGGTGACAAGAACATCCTTTAGAGAATCGCCTTTGGTGCGTGGAGATTGCATCTGCCAGGCATGATCTCCAGAGAGTGAGCGATGACCCTGGTGGAGAACAGTTCCCTCCTGGAAATAAAATGGGTGAGGATTAAAAGGGACAATATAGGCACGTGGCCGCGAGCTGATCTCCACCCGCCTCAGTGTGCAAACATTAAGAATCAGTGCTCTCAGGAGCGAGATTAAAGAAACAATAGACAAGCCTATTGAATTCTCGTTCCAATGAACTATTCTCAGTTGTATCTTAAATGCTTTCTTGGCAGGATTGTGTCTCCTTTAAATTCACCTGCTCTGAGGCAGGCAGAAAACTCAGGGAGAGGCTTGTGGGTTTCCCAGCACCTCCCTTACCTGCTTTGGGTCCCAGAGGCCAGGCCTGAGCCCAGCGCTGCCCCCCACTCCCCACCCCAACCTCCCATCCCCGCTCTTCCCCTTACCTCCAGGTTGCCCAGGAAATAGAGATGCTATATAGCACCTACTGCCCTATGATTGAGATTCCAGGAAAACTCTCTCTAGCTATATGATCGTGATTGTTCAGTTTCTAAAAGGAAGCAGATAAGATGCCGATACAATCCCAGCCCTGAGCTGAGTGTCCTGTGGACTCTTCTGTTGGGATGCGCCGAGCTACACAGCTTTATATTTACCACGCGGTGAACTGCATATAGCTGACCAAAGCATTGTTTTGTTTCCGAGTGTTCCCTCCCTCCTAAGCCAGATTCTTCATTTCACATCCCTACTTTATTTTAAACCCTGTAAAGGTTTAAGAACAAACAAAACTCCAGCACCCAACAGAACAGAATGGGTCTCAGACACCTGTGAGCCGGTTTTCTCGTATAAACACCCCGACACCCAAATGTCTAGAAGGTTCTACAGTTAGGGGTTATTTCCTTCGCCTTCCAGGCTTTAAAACAGAACAAACAAAACCAAACTAAAAACATGTACCTTCTAGAAGACTGCCGCTCAGACACCGGCAGCTCGTGAATTGGTTAATTAGATGATCTCAGGGAATGGGGGCCGTTCATGAGATCCATCAGAGAGCAGTGTCAAGCCATCCAAAGGCTCCGGTGTCTGGGTTTGGAGGACCCTAGGACAGAGGCAGAGAAGTAAGGAGGGGATGAAGGTGACATGCTTTATGGAAAACTGGTAGAGATGACAGGCTCTGTCGGTGGTTTCTCCCTCCCCACCCACCCCCCGCCGTTGTTTCTTCTAACCACACCCCCCTTCTCTCCCCCCCTCCCCATCTCCAGCAGCGCGATGGTGCTTCCGGGCATTACAGTGCAGCTTCGGTGGTCCCGCACAGGCAGATGACCTCCTGGACTTCAGCCCTAGCCTTTCTGGGTGTGGTCCATTCTAGATGCCACTCACAGACACCTCTTTCCTCCAGTTCTGTGAGGCGCTACTGTACTCTGGGTTTCTTGCTTGTGTGTCTGAACCCCACATTCTTACCTTATCTTCTCACTTCTAGGAGGTACTCACGTCTTGCTGGACTCTGCCCTCCCTTGTCCTGCCTTGATACGTCACCAGTCTTGGGTGGCCCACCCACACAGCTCCCTGAAAGACATCCCTGTACCATTCTGCATATGACGTCAGGGTGGGTCTATATTGTCGCCTGTTACTCAGATGATGCTCAAAGATCCCTGTTAGCCTGGGCACAGCGGTCCTCAGTCTGGCCCTGCCTGGTCTTTGTGTCTTCTCTTCTAGGATGTTAAGAAAGATGCAATGTCTCTCACGGCCCTCCTAACTGGGAACTATTACCATAGATCTGGAAGGAATTGTGGATTTGGGTTAAATTATTCAAGGTCATGCAGTAAGTGACCAGAAGAACTGGGCTTTCAACCCAAGCATCTCTGTCTGACTCTTGAGCCTAAATTTTAGCCACCATGCAGACTCAAGAGATGCCAGTGACTGGAGCCTCAGTATTGCCTAGCCATGGGTGGAAATCCAGCTTCTCAGGCCCCACCCCAAGCTCATGTACACTCTCCTGCTCCCAACCCCATTTGTATTTCCCTTTTGCACATGTGTTTTGAGTTTTCCTAGCTTGGTAACTATGTAACCCACCCAGCCCTGGTACAGTGGTTACCTGCTTGGTTTCTGAAGCTAGATTTGGGGGGACTAAATCCCGCCCGGTTGGCCACTGTACAGGTCTAGGCAGGTCATTTAACCTCTTCATGTCTCAGTTTCCTTGTTTGTAAAGCAGGGATAAATATCGATATAAACACCCCCATGGAGTCGTTCTAAAGATTTAATAAGTTGCCATATGTCCTACCTGGGCACCTGGAGAAAGTGTCCAAAAAGCTGGGCCAGACAGATGACAGTGTGGCCTACAGCCTTAAACCATGGGCTTTGAGACCCCGAGAGGGAATGTGTCCCCTTGGGAGATGTCCTATTATAAATAATCCTGGGTGCCAATGGGACATGGCCCTAAATGCTTTTGCCCAGGAAGGAGCAAGGAGGAGAAACCAAGACAAACCCAGGAAATGTCTGGTGACCAGAGGAGCCTGCGGTAGCGGTGACTGAGGGCTGCCTTGTGAGGCAGGGGTGAGGCTCACAGAGGGTACTTCCCTGCTACCCCACCCCTGGCTGCCTTGCACTTTTTCAAGGTCACATCCATTCCTATATACCCAAATCATGAACTCTGAAGCCCAAACCATGGCTGTCTCCTCCTCCTGGCTGGATGCCACCCAGACTTCCCAGCCGGAGCTCCCTCGCAGCGGTCTTCCACTGGCCCATGCAGAGCTCTTTGTGTGGTGAAGGAATTCCCATCAAAGCAATTCATTCTTTTCTCCACCCCTCATCTTCCCAGTGAATATTTGCATTTCAAGTAGAAGGCGTGAGCAAACACAACTCATTTATAATTGGCGAGTGGAGGGGGCATTTTTGCAGGATGGACTTTCCCAAGCCCTGAAAGACTCCTCTTTGATACAGATACCCTTCCACTTTCTACCCACCCCCAACTCTCTTGGCACAAAGGCTCTGGGATGCAGCAGAGGACAGTCTTGCCTGGGAGAAGGCTAAAGAGAACAGTTTCTAGATGCTTCCATTTGATACGTTAAGTTATTTTACCAGTTCATTTTATTGGTGATTTCCGGACACCATTGGTTTCTCAGCCTCAGAGATCCTGAACAGGGTCATTTGGGGCTTCTCGGTGGAATAAATTTTAACTTTGTAAAACCCTGCTGCATTGTTCTTGGTTTTTCCGTTTGGCCAGGGGACCAGGGAAGGGCTGGCATGGAGAACTAGCCCAGCTCTTCTACGCAGTTTCAAATGCCACAGACAAGAGCCTTAGAAATTCACTGTCTGTTAATAGTTAATGATCCTGTCCATTCATCATCGTGTCGTGACCATTCAGCAGAGGGAGTGGACAGGAAAGGACACTGGAGGAGACTGAGGCTCAGGAAATAGAGAGCTGGGAGCCAGTGAGGGCAGGAGGAGCAGTCACCCCCCTCCCCATGTGGCCTTCATCCTCCTAGAACATTCTAGACTCATGGGCTGCAGGGGTAGGTTTTATAGTCTGATCCCAGAAATTCATGGTGTGTATGTGTGTGTGTGTGTGTGTGTGTGTGTGTGTGTGTGAATGGTAGGGTGGTGGCATGGCAGCACCTGGCCTTCACATGAGCTCCCACCCATGAGGTCTTATCCTCCAGGTGTTCTTCTGAGGTCTGGCTTCCTCCTCTGAACACCCCACTCTGCCCAATCCCTAAACCAAAGACACAAACAAAAGACCAATGTCTTAGCATGTGGGAATCAGTGGGAGACCTCCACCCTGGGAAAAACAAGGCCCTTGGCCCATCAGTCCTGCTTTCTTTCCTCATAGGTCCTGGATCCCCGGTCTCTGCAGCCTCCTGAGAAGGCTTCATTCTTAGTTTTGTGTTTTGTTTTGTTTTGTTTTTTTCCCCCATTCCAGGTGTGTGCGGCTGCTGCGGAGCCCTTCGACCCAGGTACAAGAGGCTGGTGGACAATATCTTCCCTGAAGATCCTGAGGTGGGTCACATTAAGGGCTACATGGGCTAATGACTAGGGAAGGCCTTTGGGCAGCGGCTCTTCCCGGCCCACAGCCTGAGAATGGCGAGCGGCTCTGTCCCATGGAGGATGAGGACGTTTGGCTCTTTTGAAGGCTGGGTGTGCAGAAGGGCTGTTAGGAATGTATTGGGCTGTGGCTGTACGGTTGACACATCTTTCTCACCCTGTCTCAGTTGCTCACTCTCCTGATGGAAATGTTTTCCCGTCACTTAGTGAAGACGTGCCCCTGTCTAGCGTTTGGCTCGGGAACCCGTGTCTCTCCCCAGCTCCCTCTGGCATCTGTCAGGTGTCTGGCTGTGCATCGCACAGGAGGCCTGGCTGCTTGGCTTCCAAGCTGTCACTCTGTGTGTTACTCTGTGTTATGCATTGTGGTCTGAGGATGTCAGGATTTGATGCATTGGCCATGATATTTGAGAATTACTGGCCTCTTCTGGATGGGCAGCTGGAGGATCCTGTTTCTATTATCCTCTGGAGAATTCCCTAGGAGCTGAGGAATTGCCTCCTTTATGTCTTAGTGGTGACTATCCACACACCTTAATTCTGAGTTACCTTTAATGATGCCATGTCCTTCATCCACACCAGTGTGTGTCTCTACACCCACAGGTATATACATTAATGCATATACACACAGGCACACTGTCCATATTTGTATGTGTGGGGTGTATGCCTGTGTGCAAATGTGTGTAGGTGCACTTGTCTGTGCATGCATGTAGGGAGGCCAGAGATTGACATCAAGTACCTTTATCACACTCCACCATGTGTTTTGAGACAAGTCTCTCACTGAACCTAGAGCTTGCTGTTGTGGTTAAACTGGGGACAGGGAGCCTCAGGGAGCCCCCTGTTTCCACGCCCACCCAGCTCTTAGGGAGTGTTTAGGTTACAGGCACAAGAGCTGCTGTGTGCAGCTTTTACAGGTTCTGGGGAACTTGAACTCAGACCCTCGTCCTCGTACAGCAAGCATTATGTTATTACGGTATCTTCCCAGCCCCATGCTTAGAGGACAGAAATGCTGTTTTCATCCCTTCAACGTTCCTGATGCCCGGCCCCTGTATGATAGACACCCTGTAAATGTCAGCTCAGTTGAATTAGTATTTGCTCCAGACTTGAGCCTTCCCACTGTATGGGGGCCATGGTGATCTTAAGCTGCCTGTCTTCTGCAGGATGGTTTGGTGAAAACCAACATGGAGAAGCTGACCTTCTATGCCCTCTCGGCTCCAGAAAAGCTGGATCGCATTGGTGCCTACCTCTCAGAGAGGCTCATCCGAGACGTGGGGCGCCATCGCTATGGGTAAGTCAAGGAAGGGGTTTTCAGAAATTGCGTTACATTTTTTAGGGTAAGATAGTGTAATAACATTCCAAGAAAAAAAAGTATGGGGTGAGCTATTGGATAGACTGAGGAAGACAAGACCGGGACCGAGGAGGGTGGGTTTACATGCTCCTCCTGAGGCAGGTGAACTTGGATGATTCTGTGGACATTTGGGAAGGGGACATGCTGGCTCCGTAGGAGTAGCCGTTTGCCATCATCAAGTCCTCGTGTGCCCACGCAGAACTTACATGGTCAGCCTGACTCTCAGTGTGCTTCTTCTCACCAACCTGGCTCCCCTTACTGTCTGAGGCAGGGAGGTGGAGCCAGCCATGCTCTGAGAAGGTAAGGTTGGGGTGGTTTGTCCACTAAAAAACACACTTTAGAGGAAGGGCCTCTAAAAGTAAATATTCCAGTACTAATCAGGAAATGACAACAAAAAAAGAGGCATTTTCACACTTTTCTGGAAAGAGAACAAATCGTTTAAAATTTTCTAGGTCATGAAATATGTGTCTAGATCTTCAAAACTATAGCCCTTTTCCACCCATGGCTTCCCAAGGAAACCATCTCAATACCTCTACCTTATACATGGAGATGGTTTTTGCAGTGTTTTCTATCTGTCTCAAAAAACCCAAACCAAACCAACAGAGCCTCAGGTTGTCCAGGCTGCCTTCGAACTAGCTGTGTAGCTGAGGATGACCTGGAACTCTGGATCCTCTTGCCTCCTTCTCATAAGGACCGGAGCACAAATGTGGGACACCATGCCCAGACCATAGTGCTTTTTATAACAGTGAAAAGCTAGACATGGCCTAAGTGTCTGGCGAGAGAGAACTCCAGTAAGTTATGGTTTGTATCGTATGATAAGATGCTCTCTAGATAATAGAAATGGTGTTTATAAGGATCCCTACCTAATGATATTAAAAATAGGAAAACTTAGACTATAATGGCCACAAAGTATTTAGAGTAAAGTGAAAAAATATATATATATATATCAACAAATCTCAGTGGCTAAAAAGTGAAGTCCAGCCGGGCGGTGGTGGCGCACGCCTTTAATCCCAGCACTCCGGAGGCAGAGGTGAGTTCGAGGCCAGCCTGGTCTACAAAGTGAGTTCCAGGAAAGGCGCAAAGCTACACAGAGAAACCCTGTCTCGAAAACAAAAACAAAAACAAAAAGTGAAGTCCAAAGGCCGATGTGTTCAGAGCATTCATCTGCGAGAGGTGCAGTTGGAGGACTTCGTTTGTCTCACTGTGTTTTCTGTTCCCTACACACTGACTGTTGGGCACGTGCTACTCTCATAACAGAAGAGTAGACTTCAGTGTGCATCGTGCGTGCTCCTGCCCTGCAGCCATGATCACATAATTCATAGGCCAAATAGCTACCCCCCCCCCCCAGAAGCCTAGGTAGTGTTATTCACGGGGTAGGGGTTGAGTACATGATAGACAGCCTTGATTCCTGAACCTGTGGATCCTGCTCTGCCAGGGTCTTTCTCTCCATTCTCCGCTTTCCCAACATTACTTTCTTTTCCCTCTTTTTATTTAAGGGGGATGGTGAGAAGGGAGACAGGGTCTTGTGTATCCAAGGCTGGCTTTGAACTCAGGACAGCTAAGGATGAGCTTGAACTTCTAAAGCTCCTGCCTCCACCTCTCCAGTGCTGGGGTCATAGGCATGCTCCACTATACCAGGTTTTTGTGGTTCTGGAGACCAAGCCCAGGGCTCCAAACATGCCAGGCCAATGGCACTACATCCTCAGCTCTGTGTCTGCCTTTTTCTTGGTTCAGGCTTTTAATCTGTTAGTTTAGATTACAATAGGGGTCTTGTCTCCCTGCTGTCAATCTTCCTGTTTGGTCTGCCCAGGCCAACATATATTAATTATCATGATATATCATATATATCTGATATATATGATATGGAAGAGTTAGACATGTTCTTCAACTCAAAGACTAGAATCTTTAGTCTTTAGAATCAAGTCCAGGCCGGGCGGTGGTGGCGCACGCCTTTGATCCCAGCACTCGGGAGGCAGAGCCAGGCAGATCTCTATGAGTTTGAGGCCAGCCTGGTCTACAGAGTGAGTTCCAGGACAGCCAGGACTACATAGTGAGACCCCGTCTTGAAAAAAAAATCACCTCCAGGCTCCTCAACTTCTAGTGTCTCTTCTACCGCCCAGCCATGCCCACCACACCTATTATATAACCAATGCCAGACAGACTGGCTGAACAGTCCTAAGATTGAGAAACCAATGGCCATCAGTAAATGCTGGGGTTGGGGAGGAGGCTGGGCATCAAACCGAGGCTTTGTGTATACTAAGGATGCGCTCTCCCCCCAGCTCTGGCAAATCTTAAACCAGGCTATCTCTGATGTGAAAACAAAAAACGCAAACTAATACGTTTCCACGATCGTGCTCTATATAATAAAATTAGGCTGCCACTCAATGAGAGAACGAGCATGAACGTCTTGTGCGTACCGATTACATAACTGATTGCCTTGACGGACCGTAGAGCACAGTTCAAGCAAGGAAAAATGGCTTCAACCTAGACTGAACCAGACGCTACTGTGCCAGCAATAGCATTAAACATTTAATACCGATTCTGCCCGAGCTCTCTGCAGTGATGTTTCTGGTGATTAAAAATGTCCATAGCTGACAGAGCCTCTTCGAATCCTGCCTCTCTGCTCCTGGAATGACAATTCAAAATTGGCATCATCCTGTTAAAAATAGCCCCTCGCAGCGTCTAGGTATTTAAAGCCTGAAGGAGGACTTTGATCACAAACATTTGGAGAAATGTCTGTTAGGATCCTCTTTTTCTCCTTGCCCTTCGGCTCCCTGCCCAACACCCTGGCCTCTTCCTTGTCCTGGGTGGGGGCCTTGGAAGAGCAGCATTTTCACATCAGTGACAGGAGATAGGGGCGGCTATTTTCTTTTCTTGGTTTTTCCAGACAGGGTTTCTCTGTGTAGTTTTGGTGCCTGTCTTGGATCTCGCTCTGTAGACCAGGCTGGCCTCGAACTCACAGGGACCCGCCTGGCTCTACCTCCTAAGTTCTGGGATTAAAGGTGTGAGTCACCACCACCCGGCTAGGGGTGGCTATTTATGGTTTGGTTCTATGAATATGAACCTTGAACCACCTTCTCATGACCTGTGAACCCCAGAACCATCTCCTCATGACCACTGCCTTTCTGCACTCACTCTGTTACTGCCATACAGGGTCCTGATTCCTGAGTGTCTGGCCCCAGAAGGATGTCAGCTGTGAGCAGGGAGAAGATGGGCGAACTTCAAGGTGTTGGTATAAAGGGTGGTGATAGGCAAAGGAGCCAAACCCCAGCGTTTCTTACGCTTCTCTCCTTCCTTTCATTCTCTTTCCAGATCAGCCCTAGAAACAGGGGCACAGGGGAAGGAATGACTGTGCTGAGTGAGACAGGTCACAAGGGGCACCAAGCGTGGACCGCGGTGTGCAGGTTATCTTATTAGACAGTATCTGGGGTCCCCAGTGTCTGCAGATCTGCCCCAGCCCAGGGCTCAGCACCGAGGATGGAGACAAGGAGGTTGAGGAGCCTGGCCCAAGATGACCCAACGTTGTTTCTAGAGGGATCTGAAGCTGGTGGGAGAGTGGTTTGACACTTCAGAAGAGTGTGCTGCAGACTCCTGCTAGATGGGGAGGGTCAGCCTGCTCTTCCTTAGCTGGGGCCAAAACTGTCTTCCCTGTTCCTGGGCTTCTAAAAAACTCAGAAAGTTGAATTCAGGAGTGGGCTGAGAATAGACAGAATACACAGAATGCCCGGAGTAAGAGGCCCTTTATCCAGGGACTCCAGGTCCATCTTTCCTCTCCATCTGGGTGGGGCTCCCAGCCTACTCATCCCATACTTCTTGCGCTGCAGAACTTTCTCTGATTTCTCTGGCTACTTCTGACCTGGAACAAGGTGTCCAGGCAGAACCAGCCTCCCCAGGAACTCCACAGAGGGACTTCTTGTCTGACTCGTAGGCACCAGGCACTCTGGGTATTTTCCTCTGTGGTTGTCATTCACCTTCTGTGTTGGTCCCTGAGTTTGGCTTTTTCTGGTTGTAACCTGCCCAGCATCCTCCTCTGCTGCCCGAGATTCCCAGTCACTTGGGTCCTGTCCTCTTCATCTTCATCTTCCGTGTGGGGCATATCTGGGGCTGATGTTTGCTGCGGCAGCAGCCTATGCTTTCCCCCATGGCCCAGCTCCATCCTAGTCTGCTCTGCCCCAAGTACCCACAGAGGCCATTTCGGACTCTCAGACCTGTTATTACTTTGGACCCCTTGAAGAACTAGGATCTCCGTGATGGTAACCATGTCATGGGAATCCTGTGGATGAACGGTACCCCAGAAAGTCCCATGCTCTGTTCTAAGAGAGTAGGTCTGACAGGCAGGGCACATGGGGGAAGGTAGTGTGATAAAATGGGACAAACACTGAGATCATCAGTTGTGGAGGGGGGATGTCCAAATTCAAGTTCATGATTAAAATGGTGCCATTCTTGGCATTGGGGTCAAAAATGGAGCATCGAGGGTTGGCATGTTCAGGGAACTAAGCCCTATGCTTCTTTATGTCTTTACAGTTCTATGTCAATTCTACTGTGATTTTCACTTTATACCAAAATCTCTAGTCTTGGTCAATAGCCAAGTTTTTTTCTAATAAAGAATAGGTTTTTTTTTTTTTTTTTTCTTTTCTTTTTTCTTATCAGGGCAATCTAGACGCCACCTCCATCCCCAAAAAACAATAATGCTTGAGAACTTGAGAGGCCTTCTGGAATCTTTTCTTGCCACCCACCCCCACCCCCTTCCTTGTTTATTTCATTTAAACTCTATTAAAGGTAAGACGTTAGTAGAAAAATGCTGGCATGACCCATAAAAAAGGGGGGGAATTTCTCTTTTCCTACCATTATTTTCTAACTGTGCTTGGTGACTTGACCATGTCCAGATGTCCCTACAGGGAAGCTTACACCCCCACACTCCCACACCCCCCACCCCCCACCCCGCGCCTGTCCTCTCTGGCATGTCCCTTCTGGCAGGGGTCCCAGACAGTTTTCTTTTCCAGCTTGGGTGACTTGAACTCTCTGCAATGCCAGGCCTGCAGGAGGTGTCTTAGCTGTGACTATGCCCGTCTGGGGAGGTCAAGGTTATGGAGGATGAGGCATGTCTATCCTGGGTAGGAGGAATGCCAAGCCAGGGCTCCCACTCACCAAATGAATTCTAAGAGGCAATGCTGCCTTTGTGTTCCAAAGCCACCACCGAGATCTGGGGCTGTAGCTCAGTGCTAGTGTGCTTAACAAGCATGTGCAAAGCCCTGGGTTCCACCCTAGCCCCTCAAGAAAAAGGACTTTATAGATAAACGGACGACATGATCCATTTTTTAGTATACCCAGAGATGACTATTTCATAATCCTTAATAATTGAATTTAGTAATATTCAAGGATTTAATATCTGGCTCAAGCTCATAGAGATTAAAGAAAGAAATTTTATAAAAGTGGAAAAGATTTCAAAGTATAGAGCCTTTTTTAAAAAATGATTATTTTGTACAGAAGTTAGTGCATGGATGATTTTAGTAGTTGGTGTCTGATGGCTGTTTTTAAAAACAGATTTAGAGTCTGGAGACATGGCTCAGTGGGTAAGAGCACTGGATGCTCTTCCAGAGGACCCAGGTTTGAGCTCCAGCACCCACAGGGCCACTCACAACCATTTGTAACTGCAGTTCCAGGGGATCCAATGCCCTCTTCCAGCCTGCAAAGGCACCAGGCACAGACATGCATGCAGGCAAAACACTCATATGCATAAAATAAATAAACCTTTAAAAATAAAAAAAATTTAAAGGCAGGTTTAGGGCTGTGCGGTAGTGGCGCATGCCTTTAATCCCAGCACTCAGAAGGCAGAGGCAGGCAGATCTCTGTGAGTTCGAAGCCAGCCTGGGCTACAGAGTGAGTTCCAGGAAAGGTGCAAAACTACACAGAGAAACTCTGTCTCGAAAAACCAAAAAAAAAAAAAAAACAGGTTTAGAAGACACCATGGATTCTGTGACTTTGTGTGGATGTGCCAAGATTGTTTGGGGCTCAGGCAGTTTACTACACATTTTCTGTGGTTGGATGGTGGCTACAAGAAGTACGGTTAGGGCCTGGAGGAAGCCAGGTGATTCCTCCTAGGCATTTGCTTTATTGACTCGAACTTTTAATTTTTTTTTTTAGACCAAAAAAATCAAGAGTTTATAAATATCCTCCTCGGGTTCAAAATGCATTTGATCTGGATTGATGAGGAGGAACTGGTCTTTGGACTCATTCTTAGTTATACATGTAGCACATGAACTTGACCAGGGAGCCTTACCATTTTTATTAGCACCCCTTGCAGCTCTGTCTCACCCCGATTCTCAGTTCCGGGCTGGAGTGAACACTTGTTAGAAGCACCGCACAGACACCGGCAGCCCACAGAGGCGTCTCCTCCCCCAGATACTGCCCTAGCCAGGTGCCATAGTAGGCGAGAGGAGACCGAGTGAAGCCACCTTGCCTCTGTCCTCAGGTACGTGTGTATCGCCATGGAGGCGCTGGACCAGCTGCTCATGGCCTGCCACTGCCAGAGCATCAACCTCTTCGTGGAAAGCTTCCTTAAAATGGTGGCCAAGCTGCTGGAGTCGGAGAAACCCAACCTGCAAATCCTGGGCACCAACTCGGTAAGGGGTGGGGCTGGGGATGCAGTGGGTGGGATGGATTAGATGACCTCTGGGTCAGTCTGTTCCATCATCACTTGATTTCTGATTCTAAACCAGTGGTTCTCAACCTTCCTAATGCTGCGACCCTTTAATACAGCTCCTCATGTTGTGGTGACCCCCAACCATAAAGTTATTTCATTGCTACTTCATAGCTATAATTTTGCTGCTGTTATGAAACGTAATGTAAATATCCGATATGCAGGATATCTGATATGCGACCCCCAAAGGGGTCTCACCCACAGGTTAAGAACTGCTACCCTACTCACAGTATACGTCTTGTCTTAGTATCTCTCTTTGTGTGAGCAAAGAGGCATTGTGTTTTAATTTCAGTGAATATACTACTTGCATAAGCATATAATAAAATAGTACTTAAAAATAAAATTTGCTGGAGCTGGAGAAATGGCCCAGTAGTTAAGAGCACACAGCACTCCTACAGAGAACCTGAGTTTAATTCTCAACGCCCATCTTGGGCTGCTCACAACCACCTGTAACTCCAGATGTCTCTGGATTCCTCAGGCATCTGCACCAGCATGTGCACAGACCCACACACATGTGCATGTAATTAAATATGATAGAATGAATCTCAAAAATAAAATAAAATTCGTAGGCTGGGTATGATGGCACACATCTTTACATCCCAGCACTGGGAGGCAAAGGCAGATGGATCTCTATGAGTTCAAGGCCAGGGAAGGCTACATAAACCCACATCTCATAATAAATAAATAAGGTCCTGCTCCTTAGACTGATGACTTCTGATTTTTTTTCCCCAATAAATTGTCATCATAAATAATTTTCAGTGAGGGCCCAAGAAATAGAAAAGCAGGACTGAACCTGGGTCATTCTGTGGAGAGTGGAGGTGCCCAAGGCCCTTATGATTCAGTGTTCCATGGGTCACCATTTGAAAGCTGGTCTCAGTTATATGTCCTTTAGAGATAAGAGCACAAAGATGAAGGCCCCAGAGAAGAGAGGAGACTGTGGGGAAGCAAGAAATAGGCTGTGGGTTTAGGTCCACCCCTTCCCAGCTGGCTGATTTATGTAGGCTTCGGAGTTTCTACCAAAATCTCCAGCGAGTTGAACTTGGTCTCTGTGGGTCCCCTGGGCTCTGTCTGGTGACAGTACAAGCAGATGCTACCATGACATGTTATGATTTATGAGAGAAGCAGTAATAGGCATGCTAAGAAGTCCCACTATAATGTGTGTGTTTAAATGTTCTTGAATGTTCTGGCTGCTTTCTTTTTTTGTTTGTTTTGTTTGTTTGTTTTTCGAGACAGGGTTTTGGTGCCTGTTCTGGAACTCACTCTGTAGCTCAGGCTGGCCTCGAACTCACAGAGATCCACCTGGCTCTGCCTCCCTAGTGCTGGGATCAAAGGTGTGCGCCACCACGGCCTGGCCTGGCTGCTTTCTATATCTCTTGCCTTTTGCCTTAGTCTCAGCCCCACCCCCACCCCACCCCTACTCTCTTTAGAGCATACTTTAAGCTCCGGGTCTTTAAACAGCTTAGATGCAACTATTCTATGGCTTTAGTGAGTCCTTTATCTTTCTGCAGAGAGAACAGAAAAGTAGGAGATTTTTCCTTGGTGTTCCTAGCTAGGTGTTTCTGAATATTTCTTAATTTTTTAAATGTTTACTGATTTCCTTGGTGTATGTGTGTGGGCATGAACTAGCCATAGTGAGCAGGTCGAAGTCAGAGGAGAAGTCACGAAGGTTAGTTTTCTTCTTAACACCTTCTGGGCCCTGGGGATTGAACTCAGGTCATCAGGCTTGGCAGCAAGCCTCTGTACCTCCGGAACCATCTTGGTAGCCCTATTTCTGAATTTTTAATCACATAGGTCATGACTTTTCTCCTGCTCTGTGACAGAGTTGCTTTAACTAGAAGAAAGTCTCCTAAGTGTCCTTTGCAGGACCCGACCTGCCAGCCCTTCCTTTCCCACCAGCTGCCTTTGACAAATTACATATACAGCAGCTAAGGGCGAGGCCCTTTGTCATGTTGCCGGGGCAACAGCTTCATGTACTGTTTTAGTTGTCGTGTTTAAGATAACGACAGTCTGGGAAAGAGCATCTGCATGGAAAATAAACCAGTCACCCTGCATCCACGGGGGGCCATAGAAGCAGGTGGCCGGCAGCTCTTGTTTTTCTCAAAGGGAATCCTAGCCCAGGGGCAGGTATTTATTATCTACAGCCTTGAAAATGCCACCTCCTCTGAATTCGACATCCCAGTGATTCAGCGTCTTAGCTGGGGAGCAGGCTGCTGAATAACATGACACTATGGCCATGGAGATTAGCGGGGGTGGCAACTCTAAAGAGTTAAGCTTAACCTGCAGTGGGCTGTGATTCCTACTTGGAGGTAGCCCTTCCTAGGGTTGTTCTTCATTTGGACGCTCTGGCCAGTTATCTATGCCAAGAACCCATAGAAGAGCCCTGCTTCGCATCATTTGAGATTTGCAGGGACCCCAGCGCCCGCCTTGCTCTGCCTTGGGACGTTTAGCCCAGGAGTGTCAGTCAACAGGGTCTTCACAAGGATCTGAAGCTTTGTGGGAACTAAGGAGGATGGAGGGAGAAGAAAGAGAGATTCCGGTTCCTTTTTTCTTTACCCAGCATCCAACTCCTTTTAACTGTGTACTGTATAGTCATTGAAGCACTTTTTAACTTAGTAAGAGGATTTCGCTGCCAGGAGAAGAAAAGAGAAATCAGATGTGGTAGGAGTCTCAGCACTCAGGGGGTCATGGGAGGAGCTTATCTCAACAACCAAAAAAAAAAAAAAAAAAAAAAAAAAAGGGAAGGCGACAGGATCAGACACCGTGAAAGTCAAAACAGCAATGGTTCTAAGAGCTGCTGTCACGTGCTAGAATGGTCTTGCTGAGGCAAAGAGGAAGTGACGGCAGAAAAAGACCAGCAGCTCCCAGGCTGCAGGAGAGGTGAGGTCCGGCCTCTGCCCGCAGATTCTCTGTTGTCCTGTTCTTGACAACAGAGAGTTTACTCGGTACCTTCTATAGAAGGGGAAGGGCTAACTCTGCCTGGAGCCGCTTTGTTGGTACCAAGTGAGCCCAGCAAGGCTCGGATTCCCTTTTCAGGCCAGGGGAGAGCTGTTTATGCAGGGTCACTATTTGGAGTAGACATTACCCAAGCCCTTAATCACCCTCGGTTTTCCACACATTGGTGAGAGGCATTGCGAGGACTGGTGATCTGCTCCAGCAAGCTTGGCGCCCTTTGTTATACGGAAAGAGCCGGAACTTTGATCTTGAAAGGGTGGCCCTGGCAGTGCGCTCCTGGCCTTTGAAATGTCGTGTGTTTGGAACTGTCAGTTTGTTGTCATGGAGACCTTCTTCATCATGGCTATGTCTTAAAAAAAGAAAAAGAAACAAAATTTCCACTTTATTCTTTCATGATTTCATACATTAAATAACTAACATTTTAATAAAAACCATGTCTGAGGCTGGAAAGATGGCTCAGTGGTCAAAAGCACTGATTGCTCTCCGGGAGGACCCACATAAGATTGCTCACAACCTCTTATAACTTCAGCACCAGAAGATCTGATGCCCTCTGCTGGCCTCCTCAGGCACCTGCATCCATGTGCATATCCCCACACACAGACACATGCAAACACATAAATAAAGAATAAAAATAAATCTTTTTTTAAAAAGTGACAGTCAGGTTGAGTGGTCATTCTGGTCATAGTGTGCCTATAAGACAAGTACCCATCAACTCCATTTTATAGGTGGGACAGTTGAGGCCAAGGAAGAGTAAGTAACTTGCCGCAGGTCACCCTACTGATAATTGGAGGAGTTGGAATTTGAATGTATAGTTGGGCTCCAAACCCATCCTCAAAATACTAATGGGGGTACCAGTTACAGTGGTACCGTTCTTGTATTCTTTGCACTTAGGAGATAGAGGCAAGAAATTCATTCCAAGCCATCTTGAGCTGCAAAGCAAGACCTTGTTTTTGCTTTTGTTTTTTCTTTTTTTTTTTTTCGTTTTGTCTCTTTTTTCCTCTTTCTTTTTTTTTTTTTTCTTGAGCTGCTTCTTTATTTTTTTTTTTTTTTTTTTTTTTTTTTTTTTTTTTTTGGTTTTTGTTTTTGTTTTTCGAGACAGGGTTTCTCTGTGTAGCTTTGCGCCTTTCCTGGAGCTCACTTGGTAGCCCAGGCTGGCCTTGAACTCACAGAGATCGGCCTGGCTCTGCCTCCCGAGTGCTGGGATTAAAGGCATGCGCCACCACCGCCCGGCTTTGTTTTTTAAATCCAAACAAATAAACAAAAAACCAACCACAAAGGGCTGGGCTCCAGGTCACTGATAGAGAGCTTGTTTGTGTGCAGAAGGAGCAGCGTTTGTTCCCCAGCACTACAAGTAAGCAAAGAAGGAAGGAGAGAAGGAGGAAGAGGTAAAGTCCCCCTATAAAGTTCTGTGGTGGTTTGAATGAAAATGGCCCCCATAGGCTCCTAGGGAGTGACACTATTAGGGGGTGTGGACTTGTTGGAGGAAGTGTGTCACTGGGGGTGGGCTTTGAGGTTTCAGAAGCTTCAGCCAGGCCCAGTGTCACTCTCTCTTCCTGCTGCCTGCTGATCCAGCACCATGTCTGCCAGCACGCCACCATGCTTCCCTCCATGATGATAATGGACTAGACTTCTGAACCTATAAGCCAGCCCCAGTTAAATGTTTTCCTTATTAAGAGTTGCCATGGTCCTCCAGGCAATGGTGGCACACATCTTTAATTCAGCAGTTGGGAGCCAGAGGCAGAGGCAGGCAGATCTCCAAGTTTGAGGCCAGCGTGGTCTACAGGGCAAGTTCCAGGACAGCCAGGGCTACACAGAGAAACCCTTTCTTGAAAACAAACAAACAAACAAACAAACAAACAAACAAAAAGTTGTCATGGTGTCCCTTCACAGCAATAGAAACTCTAGCAGAGACAGGTTCCAACTATGTCCCAGCCTGGTTTGGGCCCTCTTAGACGTGAGTATGGCCTCTTGGCCATAGCCCCCATGAGTCACCCCATAAGAGACCTGAATCAAGACCCCTAGCATGTCCTCTCTGGCTCCTCATGTCAACCCCTAGAGGACTCAGGAGCAGCATGGAGTGGGGACTAAGAGCTGCCCTCCACAGGGACACCACAGACCGGCACTCTCTGACCAGGCCATGTAAGTAACTGGATTGCCATGCCTGTAGCCACTAGGCTTCCAGGTTGAGAAGAAATGCCTTCTACCACACTATCAAAATAGTGTCTTAGGGATGCAGCTCTCGGAGCCCGGTGTGGAGAGGATGCCTCTGTCTTAGCTAGCCCTTTTGCCAAGCTTCATGTTAGAAAGAGAGCACGTGCCCTCTGTGTGGGAGGTCAGGACTGGCGTGAAGGACACCACCCCAGTCCCTGTCACAGCTGGAGCCCTGCAGGAGTGAGAACGGGGTGGTGCACAGCTGGGCCTTGTGGCTGGAGCCTCCCGGGCAGTCCTGGACTTTAGGGTTGAGGACTGGCTTCCAGAGATGGAACCACGGCGGGATCACCCATCCAACCATTGGTCCGACTCAAAGCCACACCAGTTCCGTCCTTTAGAAGAGGTGGGCCAACTATCCATGTGGCCAGATTGATCAATGCCATACCTTGGACAAGCTTACTCTGGGATACAGGGCCTGTACAGTCCCTGACCCAGACTCCTCTGGGTAGGAGGTAGAGGGGAGGGGCTCCTGGAAATATAGGTATCTAAGCCCTATCCCTGAGGGTAGGCCTGGGGAGGGGAGATAGCAGAAGTTGACGAGCTGTCCAGGTAGTTTCCATGCAAATTCAGGGAACTAGAGAGATGGCTCAGTGGTTAAGAGTGGGTACTATTATTGACAAGGAGCTGAGTTTGATTCCTGCATAGGAGGTGTCTAAAACCCCTGGCCCCTGAGGGAACGTGTGTGTGTGTGTGTGTGTGTGTGTGTGTGTGTGTGTGTGTGCTCACACACTCTTTCCCCTCTCCCCCCCCACACACAATTTAAAAATTCATCTTTTTTTAAAAGGTGTTTTTATAAATTCAGAGGGCAAAGTCAGAATTCCCAAATTTGAGGCCCAGCTGGACCCGTCACAAGCGAGCTAACCTAAAGTCATCCATTCACTCGCCAAGGCCTCGATTTCCTTTTCTTTGTAATGGGGCGAGTATGTGTCCTGCCACGCTCACTAGCTGATGGAAAATTATACCAGATAACGGTGGCAGTAGCAGACTGAAAATGGTGTCCCTGGGGATGTCTGTGTCCAGAGCCTTGGAACTTGTCACTTTAAAAGGGAACGGGGCGTCTACAGCCGTGAGTAACTCAGGAGTCTGGAGAGTGTGCTGCTCTATCTGGGCTCGGGGGCTGGAGCGGTTCTAAATGCTGTCCCGTGTGTCTCGTAAGAGACGTAGAGGAATGTAACATGGGAAAAGGCAGGGCAAGGCATGTATAACGGGTCCTCGGAAACAGCACAGTGTGTGAGTGCAAGTGCACAGGGCATTTCACTTGTCTCTCCGAGCACGCTGGCATCACCACTCTTTTGCCTATGCCCCGCCTCCCCCCCACCCCCATGGACACCTGGCATTTTAGAGGAGGCATTGAAGGCAGATGTGGTGGTTCATACCTGTAGTCCCAGCACTTGTAGTCTGAAGCAGGAGGATTGTGAGTTCCAGGTAAGCCTGGGCAATATAGCCAGACCTCTTCTGGAAAAAAAATGAAAGATGACATGGCCGACCTGGCTGTTTGTGATGGAAACTCCTGTGTCTGAATAGCTTCCTCAAGGACTTTTTCCCCACCGAGACATGGTTTCAATGTGTTGTGTAGAGTTGTGTAGATCTGGCTGTCCTGGAACTCACTCTGTCAATTGGGCTGGCCTCAAACTCACAGAGATCTGCCTGCCTCTGCCTCTTAAGTGCTGGGATCAAAGGTGTGCACCACCACCACCCAGCTGCCTCAGGGACTCTTACTTGGTGTCTTTTGAATACTTGAAAGCTTGCAGCTGAGCCAAGTGTTAAGTTAAGCCAAAGCAAACAAACAGTAATTAGGACGTGTCTACCTGAAGTTTGGTTTACTGATCAAGTGGGGTAGGGCAATGCACAGCGGCCTGGGTGGGGTACTGTTTTCTGAGTGGCGTGTGGAGTGTTTTCCTAGTAGTGCGTGGAATGTGTCTATATCATCCCCGTGAATGTCACTCCCTGTGACCGCAGAGCTGAATCTTGTGGAGGCGGGGGAAGTTTAAGTTCCTGAGAGTAAGTGATAACATACATTGCATTCAAACAGTCTTGGATTCTTTCCCCACCCTTCTCGACTTCATTCACTCTCCCAGGAAGTGATCCATGTAAGGAGAGGAAAACAAGGGTTTAGCCAGTTCCTGGGGGGTGTGCAGCTGTGGCTCCTGGAATCCTCTTGGGTTCTGCCCCACCCTGCTGCATCAGGTGACCTCTACCCAGGCGGCTTGGCTGTCACCATGGAACCCCTTGCTCCCACCCTTTACTCCATGCTCACACTCACTCTCAGGTATGATGTCACTGGAGAAGCAGCTGACTCTCCTTTCCATTTCTCTGTGCCTTCTGGGTATCAATTTTTGTTGTGTTTGGGGGTTTGTGTGTGTGTTTGAGACAGAGTCCCACATAGCCAAGGATGGCCTCAACTCACTTTGTGGTGGGGACTGTCCTAGGACTTGTCCTGCTCCTTCATACTTGCCCTTCTCAAGTGTTGGGATGACAGGTCGGGGTGACTGCACCCAGCTCCTAGCTCAGAATTTCGGTGTTGCCTACTCCAGTCCATGCTGCCTATCTAGGCTCTGGGCTCGAGGGTTTGGAGATACCAAAGGTGACAGTGTATCCAATCCTACACCACAGTTGATGGAGCTGGGTATAAACACCACCATGACGGCCATGGAGTCATTTCCTGGTCAGGTCTGGTTGTTCTGCGTGTATCTTTGGTCACCTTCATGACTGCCTTATGAAGTAGGACCTTGTATCCACTTCACAGAGAAGGGTGTTGCCAGTCGTTAGGGTCTAGGCTGGGTATTTCCAGGTTCTTGGTGTCTTATTTGAGAATGAAGTAAAGAACAAGCCCACACAGACTGCAGAGTAGCACAGAAATTCTATATAAAGGAGAGCAGTAGACTAGGTTAGAATCTCCTGCAAGAGAACTGGGGCCCAAGGATGTTAGGGCGTCCATTTACTAAGTTTAAGTGGAGGCGTTTGGAGGTGCAGTATGGGTGTTTCTCTATTTTGGTTGACAGGATTAGATTGGGTAGGCCATTGCTCATTTGTACATTTTCCTTACCGTAATACATCTGAGTTTAATCCTATGCATGCTCAATAATTCACGGCACAAGATGGTAAAAAGGGGGATTCACCCTAGAAGTTTACTTGAGGGCTTGGCCGCTTCATTGCAGTCCCTCAAAAGCAATCTAGGACAAATGGGACCGTTGGCCCTACCTCCCTAAAAATGGGGCATTATCATGGGGATGTTAGAGGGAGTCATTTATTTCCACGGTTTGAAGCTTGAAGCGAGTGTGTGTATAGCCCAAGCCAAGGGGAGTCCCAAGTAGCTAAGATATTACTTATGCCTGCTTCGAGGGAGTAAAGACTCAGAAGTTACACAGCCTGTCCTGTGCTCCATGAAAAAAGCAAGAATGAGATGGGACCAATGCTAGGCAGAGCACTGTCTGTTCTTCTGGACTTTAGGGCAAGCCAGCATTTAAAGAAAAAAAAAAAAAGACTCAAAGGTTGGGCATGGTGGTCCACTCCTTAACCCCAGCATTGGAAGGCAGAGACAGGCCAGCTTGATCTACATAATACGTTCCAGGTCAGCCGGGGCTACCTATGAGACCCTGTCTCAGAGAAGAGGAGGAGGAGGTGGCAGCGGCCTTGGGTTGTGGAGGAGGTAACTTGGGAACATCCTGTCAGTGCTGAAGAACCTGAGCATCCTTTGCAGCCTTCTCCAAATCGAACTTCACTGGAACCATGCTTTAGCCAAGGCCACAGGCACACCTGGGGGGCTTAGGAAGGCCTGCTTCACCCTTATTTCCAGAACTCCTTAACTGGGGTGGAGTCAATTGACTTGGAATGACGTGCAATCTTACTATATCTCACCACATCACCTCATCAATAATGCAAGCAATGCCAGTTTTATTTATTGCTAATACTAGAACATTCTCTCTCAGATGTACATGTACATGTATTTCAGCTGTAGCTTGGGAAGATAGATCTCTCCTGTGGGGCATTTACCCACCAACCCCACAGCTCCCCAGAGTTTTCTTGAGTGTGAGCAGCAGGAACTATTAGTTAGAAGGATTTATTGCGGAGAATCTTGCGGAGATAAACAGATAGAAAATAAAGGATAGCCTCGAGAAGGCCTGGAACCTTTTCCAATGGGCCCCGACTGTCTCGGCCCCAGGGTTTTTATAGAGACGCCAAGGGGTGGAGCAAAAGACACAGCCAAGTGCAGACCATCTCAGACACCTGCACTGAGGCCCGTGGCCCTAATCATCCTCTATGGGGACCTGCTGAGTAAAGCCACGAGGAACCTGAAAACAGGCTCCCACACTCACCCACTTTGGGTGTTGAACTACTATCAGTCAGCAGAAAACCAGCTGCATATTTACGGTTTGTGTTAGTCACTTCTGTGTCACTGTGACAAAATGTCATGACGTGTTTAAAGGAGAGGGGGTTGTTTTGTGTGTGGTTTCAGGTTTTGTTCATTCCAGTGGGGATGATGTGGTAAGCAGCTCATTCTCTGGGATTGAACTACAAGATATGCCCCTAAGTGCAACAGTGGTACACACGCTGTGGGAGTAACCCACCGCCTTCTGATTGGGAAGAAACCAATGTCTGCTACTGTAGATCTGCTCACCGTCCCCAGGGGCAAACCTACTCTGACTGTTTTGCTACATGGACATAGCATCAAACCTCCCTCTAAGTTCACGTCTCCACCCATTAATTAGAGCAGCTCTCGGTCCTCATCAGAGAAGCATCTCTGTGTAGTGGACGGTGGTTAAGGCGGAAACTCACACTGGATCCTGGTAGAGAATAAGGATCTTCGGTGGGCACAATCACAAGTGGAGTGTCTGTATCAGTCCCTCTTCCCCCAAGGCTCAGGAAGCGTCTCAAAAGAGGGGGCAGGAAGATTGTTAAGAGCCGTAGCTAGGGAGGACCGGAGCAAAATAGCATATTCTGGGCATGACAGGACCAAGGGGCTCATCAAATCACAGCAACTGTGGCTGTCTACTCAAGACCTGTACATGATCAAGCCAATCCATACTCCAGCACGGAGGCAGGAGACGCCTACCAGCCCAACCCTAGCTAATGAACTATTGTTAGGTGGTTGCTTCTGAGGGAGAGATAGTCAAGTTTTTGGTTTCATTTTTTAAGAGTGTGGGCCCTGGCAGGTTGACCATCCAATCCTCCAGTGGATGGCCCCATATCCAGGAGTATATGAGCAGCATAATTCAGTCATGAAGTTCAGAGAGGAGGCGTGGAGAGTGCATCTGGGAAGAATTGGGGGAAGCAGTCGGGGTTAATAGGATAAAATAGTGTATGCATCCGTGAAATTCTCAAAGAATAAAAGATGTAAAACTATAATAACTAATGAGACTAATGGAAGCTGCTAATTTGCATCTAGGGTAAAGTTACCAACTTTTAAGTAGTTAACTAGACACAGGTTAACAATTAATATGAAATACTATGAAAGTAAACCAACTAGATACCTTGAGAAAGGATAGTGTGTGTGTGTGTGTGTGTGTGTGTGTGTGTGTGTATTAAACCAAGCAATATTTGAGAAATTATATAATGTATTGTCAATCTAAGCTCTCTTTTTGAGACAGGGTCATATGTAGCCCAAGCTAGCCTCAAACTGCTATGTAGCCGAGGATGTCTGTGAACTTCTGACCTTCCTGCCTCCACCTCCTGAGTGCCAAGAGTACAGACCTGTGCTGCCCCACTCAGTTTATCCCATTCTGGGGGTGGAGCTCGGGGCTTATGCATGCTAAGTAAGCACTCTGTCAATCAAGCTGTCTCTCTAACCCATTAATCTAATCTTCTTTTAGAGCTGTTTGGGGCTACTAATGTAACATCAAGCAAAACGAATTATATTAGTTTCAAGCGGTTTATTCTGTACACAATGCTTGCTTCTCTGGGGGATGTGATTGGAATGAATTTCCTCTTTAGAGCTGGAAATGCACAGTGCAACACAATCCAGCAGCTGAGAATGCTGCTGAAGATGAGAGCCCAAGCTAGGCATGGGGGCAAGCAGCTGTAATCCCAACCATTGGGAGGTAAAGGTAGAGGGCTCAAGTTCAAGGCCAACATCTGCTACATGAGATCTTGTCCCACGGGGGGGGGGGGGGGGGGGGGGGGGGGGGGGGGGG